>JBBPCW010001032.1:0-10101 GCA_037974425.1 Phenacogrammus interruptus
ATTTGCTGGCGATTCTTCAGCCGCCAAAATATCTGCCTGTTTTACCGCAGTGTAGGTCAGTAAAATAACTTTATTAAAGTTACTTACATTTATACGAACCAGCTGCCTCCTCTCGGGCTCGTATTTCACTGTTTGCCGACATTATCCAAGTCGTAAACACGTTGGAAGTCCCGTCCCCTCCACTACGTGGTCAAAATGGCGCCCATTTAGTGCGAATAGTGTGCATCATTCTGCACTGCGTTTTCTGACCGATTTCAGTGCACTATCTGGGTACTTTCAGTGCACTGAATTTAGCTTGGTTTTCAGTGTGAATGCACGAGGCACTAAAAATCGCGCACTAAAAGTGCGTAGTGCGCGGTATCGGACATACCATGGGTTGCTACTGTTAGCATTAGCAGCATGCAGCAAGCCTAAACAAAGACTTGTACACAAAATAAACGTTGAAATAACTCCCTCGACCCAGACCTCCTGCCTCTAAGTACAGTGGTATTTACCCATTTCAAGATGCAATTACTATATTTATACAGATATATTTTATATGGAAATGTACCTGAATGTACGTTAATGTTTATAGTACAAAAGTAGTAAATTATATTTAAAATGCTACATATATAAAAAAGTGGAGAATATTTGCAGTTTCTGCGATATTGTGTGATTTCCACATACCATTATCAGTTCGATTCTCAGAAAAAAAAAACTGCATGACTGAATCCGCGAATGCTAATCCACATAAAGGTGGGGGGTTACTGTATACAAACATAGAGAGAAAGAGAGAGAGAGGGCACCTGTGAAAAGATAGGATATACAGTCTTGACAAGGTGACAAGGGCCCTATTGTGGTCAGCATCAGCATGAAGTACTCCCAAGAAGGTCAACAATTGAACCAGTGACAGTGTAATGGTTTCTCAAAGCTCCTGGATTCATTTGTTATTTTGATACAGCATCTGCTTTTATGGCCACATGTAGAGCTTTAATCCATCTGTGTTTTATACTCCATAGTTCTCTGTCAAAAAGTAAATTACAGAAGCAATCCAAGTTGCTCCAGTGTAGCTCTAGTAGTTTTTTAGTTTCTTATCACATGTTGCCTATGTTTATGCATGAAAACAGTTTGCGTGTTACTAGCCTGTGCAGAGGACTGTCACAGACAAGACACAATGTGACTGATAAGTATGTTGATCTGAGATGCTTACCAGCAGACCAAGGACGTCATCACATTCCTGCTGATATAGGCTGTGCATAAAAAAGGGCTTTTTGTGAACTCAGATGTGTGTGTTCATGTGTATGTTCAGATCATAAAAAAAAAAAAATTGCCAGAAAGTCTCAAGCAAGCTAGCAAGCTGGGAGTGGCATTGTGGGTGTTCGTGTGTATCTGTGGGTGGGTGGAGGTGTGTGTGTATGTACTTACTCATGTCATAAAAATGCTGCCAAAATGCTTCCATCCAACTGTGGGTATCATGATGTGTGTGTGCGATCAGTGGATGTGTAGACTCCCCCTGCACCGACTGGTTGGTAATCAAGATACTTGGAGTGTTTAAGATTGGGTCTGTTTCTGATGCACGTATCCGAGTATCCTGAAAACACACACACACACACACACACACACACAGAAACAGGCGCAGACACACACACACACACACACACACACACACACACATACACACACACATACTTAAATGGTAGGTCTTCTAATTTTTCATGCTTTCTGTTCAATGAAATGGTTAAAATGTAAATAAAGCCATTCAGTTGGTCAGAGTTGGTTTGTGAAATACTGAATGATCATAGACATCTGAAAACTCCCTTTAAGTTCAGTTTATACAGTTTACAGTCAGTTTATAACAGCAATAATGATGAGAAACAAAAAAATACGCATAATCAGATAAAATATAGTTAATTTAAAATATCAGTGTATCGATATATGATGCTTGTTGAAAAATGCTATCTAGAAGCTTATTCAGTTTAATATGCATAATATATAATATGCCCTATGTTGAGGCAGGTGGGGTTGAGAGGGGTGTGCTACAATTTTTGTTTTATATTTGATTAGATTATGCTAATGTTTAAGTATCTGAACTGCAGCTGTGTAATTGTATTGAAGGGAATAGACTAATCCCGTTATTCGCGGGGTTACATTATGTTGTTGTGTTTTGGTCAAAACATGCCTATTTTTATAGTGTAAACCCTAAATATGCCCCCAAATATGCTCCCAGAACACTTTAATTTCATTTTAAATTAATTACACTTAACAAAAATGTAAAGATAAACTGTGTTTGTACTGTACAGTTTACACTGAACTGTAGTGCTAGAATGTAAATATCAATATTGTACAGACAGCACTGTAATTCATACACGGGTGTTTTCTTTGGTATGTGCTGTCATTTCATTTTGTATAAGTATGGTAAATACAGTAATAATTTATTTTTATTAAAAAAATACAGTAAAATGTAGGAGTAATTACCAATCCTTTTTACAGTTCAATAATTTACTGTTCATCCGGTGGCGAGTTGTATTGTATTAATAACTGGCACTAAAATAAATGAAGAAAGAGAAGGTGACCATTCTGTCATACGTGACAGCACGAAATTCAATCTCTGCATTTAATTCACCAAGTGAAGCAAGGGGCAGCCAGGAAAACAGCGCCCAGGGAGCAGTGCGTGGGGACGGTACCTTGCTCAGGGTACCTCAGCGGTGCCTAGAGGTCTTGGGAATCGAACCCGGATTCTCTGATCGCCGGGCAAATGCCCTAAGCACTAGGCTACCAGCTGCCCCGAAATAATTGTATTGTATATTGCCACAAAATAAAAAATTGTATCTGATGTTTCCACAAATTTGCTGTGGTTGAATTTGAAACTCTGCAATGTCATTTTAAATTCAGCGTAATACATTATCCTTGACGAAAATCGGGCTGAGATGCTGTGACAGAGCGAGTAGGAGAGAGAGAGAGAGAGAGAGAGAGAGAGAGTGAGAGAGAGTGTAAGAGAGAGAGAGAGACAGAGAGAGAGAGGGACAGAAAGAAAGACAGAGCGAGAAAGAGAGAGAGAGAGAGAGGGAGAGACAGAAAAAGTGCAAGCACGAAGGAGAGAGAGAGAGAGAGGCAGAGACAGAAAGAGAGAGTGAGACAGAAAGAGCGAGAGAGAGAGAGAGGGAGAGAGAGAGAGGGCGAGGGAGAGAGAGAGAGAGAGAAATTGAGACAGAGAGAGAGAGAGACAGAGAGACAGAGAGACAGAAAGAGAGACAGAGAGAGAGAGAGGGTATAAGAGAGTGAGAGAGGTTTACATTCAGCTTAATACACTACCTTTAAGCAAAATGTACACAGGGACGGACCGGCAATCCACGCTGCCCACCTCTAATATATATATATGTACAGTAGCGCTGGGCAATCCACACTTTTGATGCTGCGTAGCGCGTGGATTGCCCGTATTAAAACCTCTTTCACTCTCTGTCTCACTTTCTGTCTCTCAGTATAAACTGTGCAGTATGGATACAGGTTTTTCTTTATATTTTTGTTTAGGGGAATGTATTTAACTGTGTTTAAAATGAAATTAAAGTGTTCTGGGAGCATATTTGGGGGCATATTTAGAGTTTACACTATAAAAAAAAGGCATTTTTAGGCATTTTTTGGAGCGTACAGATTAGAGTACTATTTATGTTTTTAGTAAATTATATATTTTTAACCATTTAGAACTAACATTATTTAAGAAAACCATATTGCCACATGAGCTTAAGGTCACCATCCCCAGTGCTCAGCACCAAATAAGTCATAAACCAGCACTTGTGGATCTGTGGAACATCTTTGAAGCAATGGAGTGCCATCCAAGACATTCAACAGTCTCTGACTAGCTGTTGTGGCTAAATGCAATCAAATCCTCAGCGCTGTATTGCAACATCTAGTGTAAAGCTTTCGCAGAATAATAGAGGCATTTACTGCAGCAAAGGTATGTGTAGGGTGGCATTATTATCATCACTTCTACATTTTTGTTTTCTGTATATTATCTTTAAATTTTCGTTAAGGGGAATGTTTAATATTTTTTTTATATTGGGTCTGCTGTAACAGCATCCCACCTAAAAGCTTCTTCAGGGGTGAAGATGGGTCGATTTGAAATGTGATCTTAATAAGGATATGATAAAGTTGTTTGTTTTCTGTATCAGTTTGTGCTAAAATAGAAGATAGTTATCTGTAGTGTATCAATAAATATATGTGTATAATTAAATGTGACATCTTTGAGGGAAGAGCTTAATGTAACTTTAACTGGAACTAAGTTAAAGTTACTGGAACTACCAGCATGGCTTTTCATAAACCCACTAGATTAGAAATGTCTACAGATGTGGTAATGGTGTTAAAGATCAGTGGATGTAGGCCTACTGAATACTCCCAGACATTAATTTCTCCAGAAATTGCTCTGCAGAGCTACACTGTACAATAGAAACAGAGGGACCTCCAGTGGTATAACTATTAACTACACCCAAAAAGTGTTACAGATGCTGAAGTGTTAAAGTCTGGCTGAGCCTTACCTTGTTTATAGGGATGATGAAGGCTGGTTCTTCTGAATTTTCCATATCTTCTTGCTGATAGTAGCAAGTTAGTTCAGTCCCTTTCAGGACACCATAGACTTCTGACCAGTTGCCAGGACAATCACCCGGTTGCTGCAGATACAGAGCATCAACAGTGTCAGCACAAAAGAATGAGGTGTGGTAAATAATAGATAATATTAGGTACTGACTATATATTAAAGCTCGAACAAAATAGCTCATATCCACTGAGGCCAGGAATCCACAGGAGCTATAAAGGTGTGCTGTGGTATGCAGAACCAAGACAGTAGATCTTTTAAGTTGTGGTGTCAACACCATAATCTCACACCCACATCAGAACATATAGGATTTGAAGGGTCCTAAGAGGGGTGACCAAACACTATATTAATGAGGTTTTTTCTGCCCAATATAAAATGTATTGTTTCTTTATAAGTAAGGTAATGTAACAGGATATTATTCAGTTAAGCAATTTTAATCCTTTTCTGTTGGTCCATTCATCATGATATTTTTGTACATGGTAGCTAACATTTTCAAAGTAGAAAAATACAAATGGAGATGCAAGCTTTCATATTTTTTTCATAAGTGACTATACTTGTACCGTCACACGGAACAAACAGGAGAAAACACTGACCTGGACCTTAATTTTGCCATTCAGGACCTGTAGAGTCATACAGTTTGGTTGAGCCACCAGACGACAACACACACTACCATAGAGCGGCAACCAGAAGGAGTTGACCTCTAACACACACACACACACACACACACACATACACACACACACACACCAGAAAAATGATATTTAATATAAGACTGAAAAATAAAAAGACGGTTGTCTGATTCCAGTTAGATAGCATATTCAATAAGCATTTTCCAATATATGTTCTAAAACTGCTAAGGGTCTCGTCCCCTCACCTGTGCCAGAGATGGTCAGATCGTGGGTTCTAAATGAATTCTGGACGTCGGGCAGCGTCAGACAGGTGTGGGCTAATAGATGATATTTTGGCCCCCTGTGAAGAGACAATACAGTTTAAAATAATATTGCAGACCACTGAAGGTTTCCTCTCTGTACTGTTACATTCCCAAACAGTTTATTTCAGTCATGTTTTATATTGTATTGTTTGAATTATTATCTAAATGTATATCTTGAATTCCTAGAATTTACAGCTGAATTGGTGGAAATTAATGCTCTTATGTAGTTCTAAGCTTATTATAGTTATAATGCATGTCTGACAGGTGTTTTAAAATGGACAAAACACATTTGTAAAAGACAGCAACTGGTAATGAGTTGTAATGTATGGCTCCAATCTTATCTTCCTTTGGAACTTCAGCCTACATTAAATAGTGACATACAATACTAGTGCTATTATGATGATGATGATGATAAAGATGATGACGACTTATTATTATTATTACAGTGGTGGTCCATGTACTGGGGATCCTCCAGGTGATCCTGCTCTGTTGCTGTCTCTGTCTCTTTCTCCCTCTCTGTCTGCGCTGCCATTCAGTCCGCAAGCTGTGGCCGACTCCAGAGCCGCAAGGAGTCTTTTACCAGAAGAGCGGCCCAGAGAGCCACTGAGACGGGCCAGCCGGCGCGGAGCCTGTGAAAGACTGAACTCTTCATCCACATAACAGCTATAGAGCTCTACACGCAACTCAAAATCTGGGGGCACATCAGCACTGCAGAGAGACAGAAAGAGAAAGATAGAGAGAAAAAGAGAGAGAGAGAGAGAAATTTGTACTCTCTGAAGTGTGATCTCACATACAGACACAGAGACTAAAAGGCTAAATAAACTAAAAGGAACAAAACAAAACACCATAGGAAGAAAACAATCAAAGATTAAAATGCACATTTGTGTAAGAAAACTCACAATATGAGTGTGTCCTCAAAGCAGATGTCTGTGTGTGTCCTGTTCACCATGACCAGGTCAGTGTCATAGATCTCCTTCCCCACAGACAGCAAACAGAAAACTGCCCATCTGTGCACCTCTGAGACACACATACACACACACACACACACTGCACTTTTATTATCTGTGTTGAGATTGGGGTTAGAAGGAATTTGGGATGCATTATTTAATTAATGCCAACAATTATTTTATTGCGTGCTAACACAGTTTTTTTTTTATTACTTTTTATTTTGAGCGTTTGTTTTTCTGTGCTCAAACACTTCACCTCACTCTAAAAGGGACACTGTATTGAACATACTGATTACTTTTGCTGCTCCCCGATTCATGACACCCTGCTGAAAAATGCTCCCTTTAAGTTTATAATCAGTTTATAACAACGATGGACTCTGAGGGTAATGCCCCACAGTGGCAAAGTGCACAAAACGCTAATTTTGAATTAACTGAATTTTATCTTCAGAAACCACAGAATGGGGATCGAAATCCTAGCAGTCAAGCACAAAAAAGCAACAAACTTTCAAAATAATAATAATTTTTAAAAAATGCATTAATGCACAATAATTTTTTTGCCATTAAGTAAATAATGTGTTTTATTAGACACTATATGAAGAAAGTGACAGGCATTAAATGCATTTACATTTTTTTAATTATTTAACAGTACTTTTAAGGCTCAAAAACTGGCACAAACTGAAATAGAGAAAAAATAACCCAAGTGCATTCTCACCAACTTTATTCTTGAAATATTCGGAATCTTTCCACATTAGAGGGATGCGGATATCTAAAGAGGCCAAGATGCACAGTCAGATGTCTATAAATGAATCTCTATAGACTCATACAGCCATATGTGCAGGTAAGCTTTTTTTACTCCACCTGATATGGCTACTTTCCCAGTGCAGGGCTTCCGCTCATCAACACAGCCACCAGCAGATGACCTGTAATAAATCATAAATCAGTTCCACAGTTTTAGTTTTACATGTTTGCATGAAGTTTTAATCTTCCCAATAAGCTTATTAGGGTGACTTTCAACACTTAACTGAAAATATCCAATTTTTAGCATGAAAGAATGGTAGCCCAGACTCTAGCCTAGCATAGGTTTTCCAAGTAATTTCTGTTATTTTCTCTGAATAAGGAAAGCTCTTAACAATCATCTACATCTTACTAGTTATCCAATTCAGAGAATTTGTCTTCTTTAGTTTGCATTGACATGTTAGACCTTTCTGTGTGTTACAGTGTTACTATGACTAAATAAAAGACGCTTTATGCTGTCTATGTTGTTGGATGTGCAGTTCAAACAGCACAGCATTTTAGATTGATGCTCTATAATCTCGTCATCCACATGATCCACCACCACTACAGCTAGGGTATTTTTAGGGATATTCTTCTTTCATATCATTCACACACTGATGCTGGTTATGCACAGTCCATGAAATATTTTGGGAAACTTTTCAGGAGAGTGATTTCCTTTGGTATGAAGAGTGTTTTATAATGAAATGTTTGAGGATCCATTCCATTATTTCAATGTGACAATATACTACCATGTTACTACAGCTGCACTTTAGCAACATTTAGTTTCATTTACCATAGCTAGATTTACCAGTGTGCATAATATGTAATACAATATACAATTGGATGGTCTTATATAATAGCCGTGATATAATAGCCGATTAATTCAATTCAGTTTTGAAATAAGTAAAACATTCAGTTGACAATTTTACGCTTTTAATTATTTAATTAGTTTGACTACTTTAATTAGATAATTGAATCTTCATAACGTACAATATAAGGCCATAATTTCAGTTTTGAGAAACCCCCAGAGTTATGATCACAATGCTTTTAAGGGCTAATTAGGCGTAATAAGAACAATGTGTATATTAAACATGTATTTCATATATTAATTTCAGCCTTCTGAAAGTTCTGAGTTTTGAGCAGTGCTGATCAAGACACAGGGATACACTTATTGGGGTTTAGTATAAGTTATGGTATGATTTACTTTAAGATTGCAAAGAAAATAGCAAGATCTAAATGTTTCGGGTTTGGAGAGAACCCAAGTTCTAAAAGTAAATTAGATATTGGAAATGCAGAAAAACAATATTCTTTTATTAAAAACACTTTTTTGGATTGGCAGAGTACAACCTCCATTCACTCACCTGCGCCCTGTGCGCTGCAAAGCCTGTGCCTCCTTCATGCGCTGGAGCTGGCTCATGAGGGCAAGAATGCGGCTGTTGCAGGTTAGCAGACTTTTGGAGGCCTCCAGAGCCTGGTCTCTCTGAGAACATGCGGCTAGCAGCCTACAGGCACCTTCCCGCACACGCACCTCCATCTCTATTTGCTTCTGCACCTCACTGTCCTGCCGAAACAGAGGTGTGTGTGAGAGAAAGAGAGAGAGAGAGAGAGAGAGAGAGAGAGAGAGAGATGACAGAGAGACAGACAGACATCCAGAGATGACCTGATTAAAGTGATGCCAACACAGAATGCAATCAACATAAGCTGCAACATAAGTTACTCTGGAACTACTACCAAACTAATAGCTTCACTTATAGTTAGATACTCGTTACCACATACTAGATACTAGCAAACATGATTATTAATACAATTTATCTGGAATGAGTAAGTAGTGTCTCAGAACTACACCCCATTCACACTAATTGCAGTGTTGTTTCAGATTTACTGTCATCCCATTCTCACCATACTATTACATTACTGTACTGTCTATTCATTGCATTATTTCTGTAATTTCTGTCATGGTCTGTCCAATGCTGGTAACTGCTAAAAGGCACAAACGAGGTTTGAAAATGGTCATGTTAATCTTTTTCTTTTTTATCCGTCAACCTGCCCTAGAGTTCCTGACTGAAATATTTATTTGGTAATAGAGTAACTCAGCCCAGACCAGTGATCTTTTACTCTCTCCACTACCAGACAAACAAGCAGCTCATCAGCTTAACCTCACTTTGCTTTGGCTTTCTCACAGAACAAAGGACCTTCAGCTGCTTCTGAACTACCAAACTCCCTCACAGACTCCTCCCCAGGCAAGGGTCATGTCAACACCAGTATGAGGACTTGTAAGGTTCACCAACTAAGCATTGCTTATACATCTACACTTATTTGATACTCCAAATGTGGTACAAAAACACAAACACTGCTGATTGTGTAGAAACGGAGCCACCTGTGGAGCCTAATCTGTATAGCCTAATACAGCTGTGGATTGTGTGTTTTATCCAACATTACCACCAGGATCAAAAGGAAATCTGTGCTAATCTGCTCTGCCCTCAACGTCACTGCTTCAAATCAGGTTCAGTATAAACAAGTCACAAGACCACTTACAATGTTTTTGTTCTATATTACTCTTCAATTCAGTTTTAATGCTTTTGTCTTTTCATTGCTTTATTTTACATTTACTAAACAATGCTGACTCCCATAGATACAATGTGGTGTACTTGCCTCCCAGTGAGGGAATTAAATCCAAGCTTCAGACTGCAATACTGTTACCCCCTACAGTACATCAACCACTATATATATTAAATTAGTTATATTTTTATGACCATATATATTTAGTGCCCCCTCACTGGTGCAGCTGGCTCTGAAACTTTGAATCAACTGTGTATGTGTGTGTGTGTGTGTGTGTGTGTGTGTGTGTGTGTGTGTGTGTGTGTGTGTGTGTGTGTGTGTGTGTG
>JBBPCW010001042.1:0-10101 GCA_037974425.1 Phenacogrammus interruptus
TGCCCCCTGGTGGCAACATTTATAATACAGTACGTTAAAGAAGTCTGTCGTAAAATAACAGGCTTCTTTGAAGGACATTAATATGGATTTTGCCACAAGATGGCAATGTGGTGCCTGACATGATGCTTCCTTAAGAGGATGGTCTTCATTGATATTGATTATAAATTGCATTTTAGGGGGAAACATAGGGAAACTGAATTGCCCGGAACACTGCCATGACAATCATTAAAAAGCTGCCTGAGCTTGTTGGAAAACATTATCACATTCCTTAGAATTTTGAAAGACAAAGTAACATTTCACGTTAAATAGTTGTTTATTTTATTTAGGTTATTTTCAATAATAAAACTAGAACAAAGCTTACCTGAACTGCATCTAAAATGCAGTTGATGAGGGGAAACTCCGTGCAAAATGCCACGGAAACAAAGACAGAAAGTGGAACGGTCGAACAAAAAACTCAAAATATGACGTTTACTCAACTTAACTTTTTATTTTCATTGGACAAAATAATAGTAAACATGAGTTAACAATTTGCAAGTTGGATTTTTTACAGTGTAGCTGAGGCGGAGTCAGGAGAGTGAGGTGGACTATTTGTGTCTATGATGAAATACAGTACATGCTGAGGAAAGACAGTGCCATTGCTCAGGGATTTAGCACCATCCCCCAACATGTCGTGTGAACTTCAGAATGAAATAGAAGTGCTCATGAGTGAAACAGGAAGAAAGTTGAATAGAAAGTCTCATCTGTGCCTAGTTTCAACCACCAACTACTTCTGCCTTTTATTCACGTCATGTCAGCAGGAGAACGCACTACAAGTCCTTTTCGACATGTATGACATGCTTTACCAGTCATCCATCTACCATGTCAGACATTGTTAACAGTTATGAGGCTACTGTGTGGTTCCACACAAAGATTTATAAAGATCAGTGACCCCTAAAAGCAATTAATGACATCCACTTTAGGTGTATGGTCCAAGGCATTCTAGACCTCATTGATCCTCCTTTGGAAATCTTAAAGGTTAAAACACAGATGTGTGTTCTGTCATGGACTGGCGACCTATCTAAGGCGTTTCTCTACCTTTCACCCTGTGAGCACAGGGATGGGTTTCAACACGCCCACATCCCTGGTTAAGGTTCAGATAATGGATAAATGGATGGAAAAAAGTATGTTGGATTACATGGAGAAGCTCAGGAGTTACTCACCAAGACTGAGTCTTGAAACAGTATGTGGTGAAGAGCAGTGTAGACCAGAACAGGACAGAGGAAATAAATTAATTACAGGTTAAAATCTATATTTCCAATTTATTAAAGTAATAATATTTAGAGAACGTTTTTTATTTGTCGAGATACACTTCGAGCCCTGAGGTTGGCTGGGGCCTCCCAGGGTGAATCCCTGCCTCGCGTCCATAGACCCCGAGATTAGACTCTGGGTCCCCGCGACCCTAGTGTGTGATAGGTGGTTGTGGAAAATGAGTGAGGGAGAGAGAGAGACATACATTTTGAATTTGAGTTGAATTTCCTATTTGCTCTAAATGTGAAATGTTAAACACATGAGTAGTAAGATTTATAATAAAGAAATAACCTCCCCCGAAAAAGCCATCAGAATTCTCCAGCACTTTTTCAACCAATGAGGCCATGTGGTGATGTCCACACACTCAATAGACCTGAGTACAGAGGACATCACTTTGGTTTAGCCTTGCTTTTTGCAATTGTAAATTGAGCTTTTGGTCTTAATTCTATGTTTGTATTGAATTAATGTTTTTTACTTATTTTATTTTTACATGTCAGTCACTTTATTAAATGTTTATAGCGTTCAAGCTCAGGACTTTGTATCTAAAGGCATTCCAAGCATACCGTGCTTCCAGGTTACGGCACTACTGATGGCAAGGCGTCAGTCAAATACATTTATAATGCAGTTTGTTAAAGAAGTCTGCCATGTTAAATAACAGGCTTCTTTAAAGAACAGCAATATGGATGGTCCATAAGAGGGCAGAGTGGAGCCTTAAAGAACTGTAATATTTATTTTTTAATTTTTTTTATTTAGCAATCAATTAAATACAATACCATACAACATCTCGCAGAGGATAAAACTGTAAATCTACATTCAAAGACTACATTACAAAAGCAAAAGAAAGAAAGGGGGGGCTAAAAAGGTTCACAGTAGTAAATGAGCGCAAAATAACAGAGTACGGCACAAATCAAAACAGTTTGTTACTGTTTTGATTTATCAGGCATAAATCAAAACAGTAACAAATGAGAAATGTCATCACAGATCCTTATTGATTTGGTGGATTTCAGTTTCAACGAACTGTAATATAGATATCTCCACAAGACGGCAGTGAGAAGCAGGACGCCACACTGCCCTCCTGTGACAAAATCTATATTACAGTTGTTCAAAGAAGCTTGGTATTTAACGTGGCAAACTTTTTAACGAACTGCATTATAAATGTTGCCACTAGGGCCTTGCCATTAGTAGTGCCGCCCTCTTGAGGCAGTATCTATATTACAGTCCATTGAAGAAATGTGTCTTTCTCAAACTATGGGCTGCGGACCGGTGCCGGTCCATGAGAGTGTTCCTGCCGGTCCGCGGAGCCTCGCTTCTGCACCAATCAAAATTCAGTCAGATCAGGTCTGATCTCAGCCATGCCCTCACTGCGTTCCCCGCCCCACCCCCTCGACTTCACGGCCCGCCCCTTGTTTTAGCATTCTAGAATGTTCAGCGTTCCTGACCCAGTGTCTCATTCACTCCAAACTTTTCACAGACACACAGGCGTTACGAGAGCTCTCAATAAATCATGGCCTGTTCAAAGCAAGCGAGTCTGGATTCATTCTTTCCGCAGGGTGGTGCTTGTCGCGGTCGTGATCGTGGCCGGGGTGGGCGTGGCCGGGGGCGGGGCTGGGGGGTGTTTGGATAATGTGCCGGGCCCTGCAGCCCCAAAGCCTGACATGACCGGTCCCCAGGACAAATAAGTTTGAGAAACGCTGCTCTAATATGTCAGACCCCACCAGATGGCATTGTGGCCAAATCCATCTGTTGTTCGCGCGCGTGACAGACTGCTTCAGTTGGGTGAATGGGTTACATGCAGAGAACAATTGCTTACATGCAGAGAACAAATTTCTTCAAACGTCTCTAACATATAGATACTAACACACAAGGGCACTGTGGCACAACTGGTTGTAAGGCGACACATTGCCCCCTGGCGGCAACATTTATAATAGAGTACGTTAAAGAAGTCCGAAATGACAGAGAAGTGAAGTTTTGGTCAGCTGCGGTGGGAGCAGCATTGTATGAGCAGGAATGGAGACAGACAAAACAATCTAATCATATTTTTGTAACTTAACCTGATGCTGTTTTGTTGATTTTAGCAGTCACACCAGTGGTTAGAATAGTTCATGGTACTTTGTTAGAACTACAGAATTCTATTTTTGAGCTATATTACGGTTCCATTATTTTGTATCTTGTAGTTATAAGGCTCCCTAGACAGTCTGAGGACTCTTAAGCTTTAGCACTTCTTTGAAATAAATCAAACCAAATTAAAACAGTAGTTTTCTGTTGTTTTTATCTGGCCCCTAGAGGCCATGGATAAATCAATGAATTTTACTAAACTTTTTACCAGTATTAGATGTTGACTGGACAATATTCGAATTCATATTCCAGCCATGGCCTACAAACACATGGTTAGTCAAGTGAATTACATTTTCAAACATATTGACTTCAAACATAAAGTCATCATTGCCAAATGTAAATGTTAATATATATTATTCATGCAGACATCATGTACAGATTTGATCCAGTACTTGTTTTCAGTGCGTATATTAAGCATTCAATAACACTAAAACAATCCCCGAAAACCTTTATTTTTTTTCTCAAACCTCTGTTTATTCATTTCATCTGTCAGGCTACACTTCTGGCTGCTGTAATGTTAAAGCGCCCCCTTGTGGCAGTAACTTTGCGTGTCGCATGTAGAAGAGGCTCATAAGACTTTTTAACAGACATTGGGCTCTGAAGTTGCTTTAAATATGTTTCATTAGTGATGTTGAGTAGAACAGTTTCACACCTCTAAACCAAATGTAATTCTGTTTATTCAACACCTGACTTCTGAGCCAGAAAGTTTGTTAGCATTAACAGTGAGCAAGCTTCTCCTCCACAACAGCTCAATCAGGCTATACACTGTAAACTTCATAGAGTGAGTATTGGTAGGCAAGGCAAGGCATGTTTATTTGTATAGAACAATATTATTCACCCAGATCAGTCAATGTGCTTTACAGACATAAAATAAGCCAGAAAAAGAAAACAATAAATGTAACAAAACAATTATTATGAAATAAAACTAGCAATTATGACAAGGTGAAACAAAAATAAATAAAGCAATATAAAAGAATACTTAAAAAAGTGCATACATTTTGTAGATATTTTACAGGTAAATGAAAGCAGTGTACAATACGTTTACTTTTGAAACTGGCAACAGTCATGACAAAACCGAGCTCCATGTGGGAAGAGCATTGCAACAATCAACCCTTCAAGATATAAAGGCAAATTTTGAGAAGCCAGACTTTTGATTTATTTACAGCTTTAATGTGATAATTGAAACTATGATCCCCATCCATTACACCAAGGTTTTTGGCATTAGTTGTAGTTTACAGATATGCACTGAGCTGAAATCTTCCTTCTTTGTGCCTAAACAGAACTATCTCAGTCTTGTTTGTATTTAAGTGAAGGAAATTTTGCTGCATCCAGGTACTTACTTCGAGGTATAAACACAAAACGTTTAGGACTGAAGTCATTTGGTGAAAGATCTAGATAGATCTGAGTGTCGTCTGCATAGCTATGACAAGCCGCCTTGTCCTCTTGGAGAATTTGGCTGAGAGGAAGCAGGTATAGACTGAACAGTATATCCTGACCCAAGTAACGATCGTTCCTAAGAGACCAAACCAGTTATACAGTCTGTCCAACAGCACTTAATGATTGACTGTGCCAAAAACTGCTCTGAGATCTAGCAGTACCAAGACAAATGTTTATCATGACAAATGTCATCTAACATCTTTATCGGAGATATTTCAGTACTATGGAATTGACAGAAGTTGAATTAAGTTATGAAAGCAGCCATTTGGACTCATGTAATTACTGATTGGGTTGAAAGCCACTTTCTCAATGACTTTGTCTATGAATGGGAGATTTGAAACTGGTCTACAGGTGTCCAGGTTTCTCTGTTTCAGCAGTGCTTTTATAACAACTCTTCTCAGTTTTGGCACTTAAATGATGGAACGAACCCCTGAATGCTAGAACTGCTGAATCCCTTGCAAGACATAAGCAGCAGATCCTTTAAGTCCTGTAAGTTGCAAGGCGTGGTCTCCAGGTCCAGCACATCCCACATCTGGGAAATTTAGAGGCCATCTCTGTTGTGTTCCTAAAATATACATACTGCACAAATTCAATAATTTCAGGGAGCAGTATCCTGCTGAAAGAAGTCATTATGTGTTGTTGTCACCATGAAAGGTCAAGGGTGTGCTTGGTCTGCTATGATGTTTAGGTAGGTGGTACAAGTAACATCCATATGAATGCCAGGACCCAGGTTTCCCAGATTTCCCAGAGCCATTTCTTTCACAGGTAAGTGATGCACATACACATGTGATTAATCTGACCAGGTCACCTTCTTCTGTTGCTCCAAGGTACAGTTCTGATGATCATGTGCAGGTCAGCATACCGCCACTGGGTCCCTGAGCAAGGCCCTTAACCCTAAGTTGCTCCAGAGAGACTGTCCCCTGTAGTTAGGGAATGGAAGTCACTTTGGACAAAAGCATCTAATGAATGGTGTAAATGTAAATGTGCCCATTGAGTTTTTGGCAGTGGACGGGTCAGCATGGGCACTCTGACTTGTCTGCAGCTCCACAGCCTCATTTGCAGCAAGCTGTGGAAACAATGACCCATTCACCCAGCCATTACAATTTGGCCCTCGTCAAAGTCATCCGGACACTTACTCTTGCCCATTTTTCCTTTTCTAACACATCAACTGACTGTGTACTTATATATATCACCCCTTGACAGGTGCCAATGTAATGAGATGTTCGATGTGACGCACTTCTTCACCTGTATGTGGTTAAAATGTTGTGCCCGATCCGTACACCAAAATAAAGGAATAGGTGCAAATTGCACTGTAAAGATTATTGTACTTATGTGTAGGCGTAGACTATTTTTTTCACTAGAGGGATAGGAGGGTAAAATAAAACTGCAATCACAATGTTTGCAGACAATAATTGCACTTATTTTTCCCACACATTTTTCCACACATTCCAGAGTGACTTTTGTATTGTGTACTCAGGGAGTTGGTATACAGATGAGGCATATCTTTTGTTTGCACAGCAATTGAAATCTGCCACCAAAGCAAAGCTTTCCCAGCTATAAATCAGTCTATGTAGCTGCTTTTGTTTTGTAAACACATCATTAGACTTACACTAGCTACTTTTCAAGTCTTTTATATGAAACTCTACTCTTAAAGATGTATATCACTGTACTACCAACAGTAACTTGTATGTAATTAAATATTGTTGTATCATATTAAAACATGTTACATGGTTATTACCATGTGTATACTACTGTCATGTGACAAGGAGTGGGCCTAAATGAGTCATAGTTCCCATTCAGCTCAAATAACACAAGGGGAATGATAAGGAAAGGGTGTATATATAGTACATTAGATTAATTCCAACTACCCTGCTGTACAAATACCTCTATGTTTTAGCTTATCTCCCACACCAATACTATTATTATGTCCAAAGGTCATAGCATTCTCCACATATCACTGTTCTTTCAAGCTTCATCAGGTAATGTGTAATTTCCCCCTAAAAAATGATGACTTCTTCCAACTGCTACCATCAGGCAAAAGGGACAGACTAACGGACTGAATAGCAGTTTCTACCCTGAATGAAACCTAATCTCCTTCAACAGCTTAAATGCAATAGATACAATATGTCTTTTATGTGCAAGAAGGTTCTATGCGGAGCAAGTGGGTTCTACATCCTACCTTTACTTTATATTCTATTTTCCATTTATTTTTTCTTATTTTATTTTATTCAGTATTTCTTTTATAATTCTTTGATGCTCCAAGGTCTGCACCTAATTTCATTGTACCTGTTACAATGACAATAAAGATATTCTGATTCTGAATTTAATGTTTACACTTTTAAGTGGGGTGGGGCGCAGGGGCGTACCAAATACTGAAATTTATTTAAAAAAATAAATATTTCTAACATTTTACTTCTTGCTTCAAAACTGCACCACTGCAGATGAGTAAAAAAGACGAGTGTACAAAACATATTTAGACACACAGTATAGGTACATTTCAGTCATAATCATCGCAAGAATAAAAATATGGGGAAAGTCTTCTGTGAATTCAAGCTTAATGTTCTGAAGTCTTTACACAGCTGCTCTATCAATCAAAGCAACTTCACAGGCATACATTAAACAAGAGTGACTTAAACTTATGGGCTTCTTGAGACTGTTATCAATTCAAACTCAAATGCAAGTCTGATTATGCATGTTTTTCAGGTGGTTTAGTTGGATAAGACTTTGGTTGGGTAGATGAGTGACCTGAATTTGGCAAAGATCCTGTGGTACTTGCTGCTTGACCAGCTGGACCTGGATAACTTACAGAAGAGTATGAGGGAGGACTGGGGGCTGGAGCTGGTGAAGCTGACTGGAATGCTGGAAATAGTGGGTTTTGATCTGGGTAGATGTCTGTATATAAAGGAGGAGGAGATGATGGATTGGTTGGCTGTGGATACACAGGTGAAGGGTACAGTGGTGGAGCTGGTCCAAATGCAGCACCAGGGGGGCTGCGCCCAAACACAGGGCCAGGGGGACTACACCCAAAAGCTGCACCAGGAGGACTACGCCCAAACGCAGCACCAGGACGACTATGCCCAAACGCAGCACCAGCAGGACTACGCCCAAACGCAGCACCAGGACGACTATGCCCAAACGCAGCACCAGCAGGACTACGCCCAAACACACCACCAGGGGGACTGAACCCAAACTCAGACTGGGCTGAAGGCCTGGGCTCGCAGGGCTGTCCTGCAGAGAGAATGACCACTGGAAATTTGATTGCTGGGTCAGTAGCATAAGGGACATCCAAATAGACCTGAGAAAAAACAGAACAGTGTCATTTTGGTGAATTGTGGAAACATATAAGAATAAGATCCTCAAAGACACTAGAACCTCATAAGCTATATCAATAAACACAATCTGTAAAACCAAACTTGTAGAATCAGGATTTTTATAGAAATAAAATATATATAGTCTGATGTTAATTTTAGCTTTAACTATACACATAACAAAAGGAGTAGTGGGTCCTAAATTCGGTCTTATCTTCATTTTTGAGCTTTGTACAAACACTGCAGGCTCAATCTTAACAGACAGAGAAGCTACATGAGAGAAAATAAACAGGCCACTGGTACCTTAAATGTGTACTCCAGTTTAATAATACTACAATTTTCAAAATTGTAGTCCACATTGGATGGTATAATAAGGTCTTTGTTTACTGTTTTCTTTGATCCTTTTGGAATGGGATCCCCAACCAATTTGAAAATAGTTTCCAAAGAGTAATTTGTGCGGCCTTGTGCATGGAAGATCTGTTTTTGCTGAAGACTGTACTTCAGCTTGAGCTCGCGAGACGAAGAGTTATCGACATTGGTGGAAACCCTGATGACATCACCTGTAAAAAGAAAAATAATTAAAATATTATAAAAATCTGGGCTTAAACAGCAGCAATTGTGGCTTTTCTTGTGAGTACAGGAAACGTAAAAACAACACTTACTATACTTATAAAGATAACAGTACTTAATTACATAGTAAAAATGTAAACCCACCTTGAACATAACTCCTTTTGTCAATTGTCGCTGTCATTGAAGCACTACCAGAGGTGAAAAGTGTCATCTTTTTGTCTACAGCAGCCCTCTGAGGGGTCTTATACATTAAAGCAAAAACACAGATAAGAGTCATTTCAATAAAAGGCAGTCATGAGAATGATCACAAATGTGGTTGGATAGCTTTTTAATACAGACTACATAAAACTACCACTTATAGAATAAATCAGACGTCTTCAACTGAATTTTGAAACCATAGAACACCATGCTTCCAACACTGTGGACACAGTTTGGGGAAGAACCTTTTCTATTCTAGCATGACTATGTCCCAGTGCAAAAAGCAAAGACATGGTTGGATGAGTTTGGTGCGGAAGAAATTGACTGGCCAGCACAGAGCCCTCACCTCAAGCCCATCAAACATTTTTGGGATTAATTGGAACAGAGATTGTGAGTCAGACCTTCTCGTCATCAGTGTCTGATTTCATAAATGCTCTACAGAATGAATGGGCACAAATTCCCACAAAATCTCCCAAATCTTGTGGAAAGCTTTCCAAGATGAGTGGAGGCTATTATAGCCGTAAACAGGGACCAACTCCTTATTAAAGTCCATGTATTTGAATGCAGTTTAATTAAAGTCCCTGTTGGTGTAATGGTCAGGCGTCCCAGTACTTTTGTCTATATAGTGTAACTAGTGGCTACAAAATCCATGTCCAAAAACTGGATTGAAGCTCCGATTGAAGCTCTGATTCAAACGTAAATCTGTCTTATACGTTATAAACTGTATAAGACAGTTATATCAGACTGCAACATAAGACGGTTATATCAGACTGCAACCATTTCAGGGCAAATTCTGCTACTTAAGTCTACATTAATATTGACTTAATCCAGTGAACCACCTAACAACTATAAAACAATTGGTTGTATGGCCAAAATGTTTGTGTTAAAAAAAAGAGCAGGATATCAACCAATGCCTCTTATGACTCTTTTCATTCAGTGCCCGTATTTTACGACTGAACCACAAATGGGGGTGTTCCCTGGTTTTAACATCTTAATGGAACCTGACGTAGACTCTCAACACCAGCTCCATTAGCAAGAAAGCAGTGTCTCTACTTCATGTAGAGACTGAGGAGAGTACTGTACTGTGGTTGAAATGACAATACACGTAGTTCAAGTTTCAAGTTTTATTGTCATATACAGATAATAATGTAGCATCATTACTGTAATGAAATTCTTAGGCTCGTGT
>JBBPCW010001053.1:0-10100 GCA_037974425.1 Phenacogrammus interruptus
GAATGAATGGAGAGAGAAAAAGGGGGAGAGAGAAAAAGGGTGTGTGTGTGTGTGTGTGTGTGTGTGTGTGTGTGTGTATGTGTGTCTATGGCTGTGTGTGTGTGTGTACGTGTGCGTGCGTGTATGTGCGTGTGTGTGTGTGCGTGCTCCCAGTGGGTGGCAAGGGAAAAGCTGGAAGTCTCGGAGAAACTTCTGGGCAATGATGGTTAAGTGCAGTGATTCAGCAGCCAGAGATAGAACAGTAATGTGCAGGGATGGGACATGTTTGTACAGTACATCAGCTGTTCGCATTTTCACACCTGGAGTGTGGTTAGCGTGAGTTCAGAAGGTTGGAATTCATTGCCTTTGGCTTGTAAAACCCTTGGAGATATGGAGCAGAAGCTGAAATCTATAAAAAAGGGTTAGGAAAAAGTGTTCAACCTCCTGATGTAGTGTGTTTTCTACAGAACATCAGTGAAGCTGCATAGTCCATCCAGCGTCCACAGGAAAGGAAATGCAGCCTGTCAGACGCTATATCTCCAAAGTTCAGCCAACATTGTTTATGTGTCACAGGGGGTTTTACTGTGGCTTCCTGTCTGTCATAAAGTTCACTCTTACTTACATTGGTCAACCTTACATCGGTGGTTCTCCCCCTCAGGTTAACGGTTTTGGTTTGTCAAGTCTTTGATTTGGTTTCATTCTATGCGTGGTGCTGCGTTTCCTTTCAGTGTGAGGGTGGTGAGTTCCCAGCATGGTTTCTGAAGATCTGCAGACTTTCTATTGCACCAGAAAAAAACAGTCCTGTGTAGGTGAACCAATAAGACTTGGAGAACATGGCCTTTCCTTGATCTAGCACTCTGATCTTCACGCCCTAAAAGACATCGATAATGGCCTGACCCTATTTGTTTGCAAGTCCAAAGCTCAGAGATCTAAACCGGTCACAATACGGCCATGTTGTTGTTGTTGGACGCAGGCGTTGGGTCATAGATTTCCTGCCATTATGACGAAGGGCTGTTTACGTTGAGGCCATACAACCCATACCTGTGAGCGTATACCGCAGGGGTTGTGCGTGGGTCATAAGCACTAGGCCAGCTCTCCACGCTTCACGTGTGCCATTGTTTAACTCCGCAGACTGACCTCGGTGTGGCCGTTGGGCCGGAGTGGGAGCAGGATGCTGAAATTGGCCCCTATTCAACGCTGGGAAATGCTGGTTGTCATGGAGAATAAACAATTACAGAGCAACAATAACACTCTAGACCCCTGTGTTGTACAAAGTCTTAAGCCAAGGGAAGCTGTGGATGGTATCAGTTTAAACAAACCACCCTATTAATGAACCGAATAAAAACTGGTTCCCCTTCTGCAGTGGCGAAGGAGGCCATAAAGCTAATGATCCATCCATCAAAGCATTCTCAAAGTATGATTAATGCCTAGTCAATACATATTTATGCAGCCTCAAAACAGACGTCATTCCTAAATGTCAAGAATTATTCTCGTTTTTCCATCCAATTTAATTATGTAATCATGTAATTATATATTTATTTACATAGGAACTCACACACCGAATTACAGTTACGTTCAATTTACATTCTCAACAGGCCCGAGTAAGAAATGACGGGGCTGAGAAAGCAAAAATGTTGGCTGCTTTCTTCAGATTGATATCATTATTAAATATTTCCGCTCCTACTTTAACATGAATGTGGAATGATTAGGATCTTCCTTTTTTAAAGGATTTCTCCTTTCATTTTAACGAGTAACCGGCCACTTGTGAGGGAGAATTCACACTGACCTGCACCATTTGTGTAGTGAGCGATTTAACGATAATATCAAAATGTAATATTGCAATACTTTACTGTCAGGAATTTATTTCTGACATTTAATACGTTGGAATGGAAAAAAGACAGATTTACAAAAACAATTGACATTCATGTTTAAATATGCCAAAAATTTGGAATGCAAATGAATTTTCTTCATTATTATTTCTCACACCAAGTAGTGGAAAATATCGCAATATGTAATCCCCCATCTTTTTACTACAATCATGACTACTATCATCATGTTCTCCAGCTTGGCTTTTGTTACTGTTGGTAAAATTGGCAACTTCTAAAAATTAGAGGCAAATATAACCTGGAATTTATTAATTTGTTGTTCATATCAAGCACATTTCATCATAGTAAAAAAGACAATTTACCCAATTTGATTCTTTAACAACGTATTGCTATGAATATAATCATTGTATTATAGTATGGAAGGCAACATCTAAATGAAAAAAGGAAGGACCTTATCTTTATTCTACATTGAGAGTGAAGCCTTTTTATCAATTGGTCTGTCATGCAGGTTTAAAATAAAAAAACTGAATGAGAAATTGACCTATATACAAAAAAACCCAATGACAAACAATAAAAAACACAATAAGATGATAAAACAATAGTAATTAAACAACATACATGAAAATAATACGTTCATGAAAGAAATATAATATGAATAATCCAATCAAAACAGATTAATGAGAGCAATAAAGTAAGTTAATAATATAGTAAAATCAGATGTAGCTGGCTGTCTATTAGATGCTCCAGAAGTGCTGAAAGGACTGTTAAATATAATGCAGAGTGTTAAAGATGTGGTGGGATCTCAGGTTCTATTACCAAATGTACTGAAGTTGTGTCGTTAGTGTTAATCACCACAACGTTTGTGAGAACGTACAACCTGAAACTTCACCAGTTTTCTGAACTCCTCAGGAGCGCTTATTCTACTGTGTGGGTTAAATAAGTTCGAGCACAGTGTGTGTTTTCGTTAGAAACGATAAGTGATTTCTTAAGTAGGCTCGGAGATGAGCTTGTCTTTTAAGGAATGCATGTTTTTTCTGTCCCAGTTTGCATGTGTTGATGTTCCATTTATACAAATGTCAGTTCGCTCTTGTTACATAATGTCCTGGAGAACTAGCGTAACTTCAGACATGACTGTGAGCTGTGACATCTCACTCTGAGAAATCCCTTCTGCTTTGGAAGACATTTGAGTCAAAATCAGAAACAAGGAGTCAACATAAAGTTGAACAAAATTCTGGAAAATATATGCAATATACAATAACACATCCGAGTCTACAAGTAGAGTAAAATCTGGAACAAGAGCTTTGTTCGATAACATAATGAACTACACCATACTAAACTATGCTGAAATCTATATATGGGTATTAATACTATAGAAAGGTTTCATTTAATACACAGTTAAGTGAAATCTATCTAGAGTATTTATACCCAGTGTTTGTGTATCTAACCAGCTCTAACCAGGGTGATGGTGGTGTAGTGGGTAGGATACTTGCCTCTAGACCAAGAGGTCATGGGTTCGAATCCTACCTTCAGCATACCACCACTGGGTCCCTGAGCAAGACCCTTAACACTAAGTTGCTCCAGGGATGCTGCCCCCTGTAGGTAGGGAATGGAAGTCGCTTTGGTTAAAAGCGTCTGATAAATGCCGTAAATATCAACTACAGTTTTTGGTAGTTTGAGTTTGATTTATTAGGCATGATTAGGTTTAATACTGTACTGATACCAGTATTGATACGGTTACCGATAACAATACTTGTGGATACTCTTTTCATTCATTCATAGGCTTTATTTTACCAGACAGGGGATTAAGACCATTTTTATATTTACAATGAGAATATTTGTAAAACAAACCCCAAAACAAAACAACAAAAACATCATTGCAACAAAAACCCTCATTACAACAGTAAAATAATAAAACAGATATGAAATATTTGATATAAAGTGTCCACAAGCAGGCCTTCAAAAGCATTAACAGATATAAAACTGTAACAGACATAGATTTAAAAAAATGTGTAATTTATTGTTCCAGTATATTGATCAATCCTGTGTTTCATGTATATATAAGGGAGGAGCGACGTCACTCCAACTGAATTAATCCAGTGTCAGCCAATAGAAAATGTGGCTATGCTTGAAGACGTTAACTTTGAATAAACATAGATATGAGCTCTGTTTTTCCAGGAGCTTATCCATGTAAGCTTTAGGATGAGATTAGATGAGATGAGATGAGATAAACCCTTTATTAGTCCCACAGGTGGGAAATTTGCATTGTTACAGCAGTAAAGGGGACAGAAGCAAATTAAAATAACCAATAGAATAAAAAAAACTGAATATAATGAAAAGTACACCACACAAATATTACAAAATATAAATACAGAAGTGTGTTTGGATGTATATGAATATATACATACATACTAGTGGTGGGCATCGATTCATTTTTTTAATCTAGATTAATCTCACTGTAAACTCGGAATTAATCTAGATAATGGCTCATTTGAATTCTGCCCAAGGCATTCAGAATATGTGTGCTACCCAAATAATGACTAAAAGTAAGTCTTTGAGAACTCCTACAGTAAACAAACTCCGCATTGCCCAAGGTGCAAACAACCTTAATCTTATCGGGGTTTCCATTGGGAAGCTTCTTAATAATGTATTTTCCCTGAAGCAAACCCGGCGGCTTCATAGCTGCATCCATGTTAGCACGTCACGTTTGATGTGGTATTTTCGTAGTAGGCATACACACAGGTTCGGAGACTCGTTCTCGCCCCCTACAGTGCAAGGCTAGGTATACATCTGTGCTAAAATATCAAGATGAATGTCATCATAGCTTGCGTAGTATAGACCCAGCTCCCAACCCAACTTTGTGAATAGATTAACGGCGATCACGTCAACGCAGCACGTTAACGCCGATAACGGCCCACCACTAATACATATATAAACATACATACGTATGTATAAATATGAACACAATAATACAACCAGAAAAACTGCACTGCATACAGTAATGTTATTTTTGGGAATATTGCAATATTGAAAACTGCACACGAGAGAAAACAATTGCACTCAGCTGGAAGGAAAGACCTGTAGAATCTCTCCTTCCCACACCGTGGGGGCAGCAGCCTGTTTATTTCAGCACTGACAAGTTTAGCAATAACCCTCACCAAACATTATTGTCACCATCATATTAAAACCTTCTAATCATTTGATATGATAAATGAAGGAATTGAACACTTCATTTGGGCGACACTGACATATATTGAAATCTAAGAATGTTCATTTGTCCTCCTATAAGCTATTTCATAGAAATAAGATATTTTTGTTGTGATAAATATATTCAGTATTGTGCAAATGGCAAATGATATGTCTGGACAGTTTCATTAAACACTGCAATAAATACAAGTAAGCAATACACTATGCACACACACATACATGGATATATGCATACACGAGCAAAGTTTGCCTGAACCACATAATCCTTCTTTAATTTTTTATTTTTGTGTTATATTCATCTATCTGGGACAAAATCACAAACCTACATTCACACGTTTTGGATGTTTGTGTTGTGTGTAACATTACTCATAAAAGCCCTTGTCTTCACAGAAGAAGAGGAAGCAAAGGAAGAGAGATGTGGATTCCCTGAGTCTCTGCAGCCTGGACATCAATGTAAGTGTGAGGATGTTTTTGTGCAGCTGTTGTGAAGCCAGTGCATCCCAGTGCATCGTGTTTCTGATGGATCTGGATGTAGTTGTTGATCTGTGGTGACATTTCATTTGGATACTCCCAGATTGTTATGACAGCAAGTGATGAAACCTAGTTAAGTGTTGCAGGTGTGAGGTTTTAGGACCAGTTTTGGTTTGTGGTTGACAATGTAAAAGTAATACTAAGATTTTTATAACCAGATCTCTCTCTATGGCCATTAACCACAGTCAGTAATTTACCTGTACTTAGGAAAAAACCGACAGCCCACTCAAAACACACTCATATTAGAAGCCCGTGGGTAGATGTTTAAGTGTCCGCCCATTGCTTTCCTTTATAAATATGTTTCAAATCTAATTCAAAGCCTTTAATAAGAAAATGGAAAAATGTTCTTTGAAATGATTGCTACAGATGCAGCAAATAGAGGTCAGGTTGAAAATGTCAGCATATTCCTTTGAGTTGATTTTTAATGTAATGTTTCGTCATTGTCCAAGTGAACCCCAAGTAAAATTTTTATTTAGCTGCATATTTTGGCTGTAGCAGCTGCCCTTAAGGTTGCCTGAATGCAGACTATCATTAACATTTACATTTTTAGTCACATATAGTACATGGACAAAGATATTGGGACGCCTGATCATTACACCAACAGGGACTTTAATGACACTGCATTCAAAATCATTCCCCTTTGCAGCCATAAAAGCTTCTGTTCTTCTTGGAAGTCTTTCCACAACATGTTTGAGTTTCTGTGGGAATTTGTGACTATTAGCTCTGCAGAGTGTTTATGAGGTCAGGCACTGATGCTGAGCAAGCAGGCTTGGCTCGCAAGCTCCGTTCCAGTTCATACTAAAGCCATGTTTTTATGGATCTTGCTTTGTGCACTGGAACACAGTCATGCTGGAATAGAAAAGGTTCTTCCCCAAAACTGTGTCCACAAAGTTGGAAGCATGGTGTTGTCCAAAATGTCTTGGTCTGCTGAAGCATTAAGATCGTCCTTCACTGGAAGTAAAGGGCCTCACCCAAACCCTGAAAAAACAGGTGTGTCCCAATACTTTTGTCCATATAGTTTAGTTATACAAGTATAACATGTAGTGAAATGAACTAGTGACGTGGTTCATAGAATTTAATTTACATTAAAGAGAGCTAAGGTAATAAAAATATACAGAATAAATTACATTTGAATTGTAATATAGAACTGTCTTACCTTCTCCTGTAAAGTTACCATTTTACTTATATTCAAAAAATAAATTGTAACTGTTATTATGCACCAGATATCTTCTTTATTCGCCGGTAGATAATTTTATATCAAAATACATGCAAATTAATTATTGCTTATTTTCACAGGCAGGTTTAGAACTCAGTCACCTTGACTTTTTATCTCTTTCTTCTATATTTTATGTAAGAAAGCTGGGATGGTCACAGGCCGCATTCTGTTTTTGGTTCGATTTTCCTCAATCAGTTCCTTTACTACATACAGACATACTTCACCATAACCTTTATGTCTGAGAGCGATAATTTAGCAAGGAAGTCTGGAGAGAAAACATAAAGCATGATTGCTCTCATTCAAAGCTTGTACTCTATATCCTGCAGAAAATGGCTTCCAGCGATCGGTTGTTAGGCGACGCATGTTGACGTGTAATTTTTCGAAAGGTCAGACAATTTGCAAGCCTATTTCTCTTCACGTCTGTTTTTCCAGGGCCAGTTACTGAATGGCACATAATTTCAACGTATTAATAGAGTCATATGATTCAGATGATGTTTTATGTGAGCCTTTGAAGTTCGTATAAAAGTTGAAGCTTTGAACAAGGGAGCTGTTCAGTATCGGTTTCCTCGTCCCGACTCAACATGACTGGCTATATCCCACTTATACCTTTCGTACCATGTCCTTAAATGATCACAAATCACTGCCCTTTAGATGACTATAGTCATAATAACCATTGCCCAATTACTCCAAATTTGACTAATGGTTCTTTTTTTCTTCAACCTTACCAGGGCACAGAGAATTCCAACCAAATATAGTGAATATTTTCATTTTCAAACATTTTTCCCATGCAGCAGTCAGGGATTTACTGTGTTTATTGTTGTAGATGAAGCTGTAGATGTATTTCTTGGCTACTGAAGCACACCCAGTGCTCCTTATCTCACTTAATTATGTCTCTAAGGCCAGCAGATTAGTTTAAATTAATCCGCAAAAGAAAGATTTGATCAGTGAGTTCATTTGCCAATTGTTTTCTTCCCATCTTCTCATTTCTTCTCATTGTTATTTCTGAAAACATTTACCATTAACTACCAAATAATATGTAATAATGAATAACATCCTCTTCAGTGGCTTTAAGAGCAGTAAGTTAAAGTCACTGTTTCATAGTTATACTGGTTTATAAGCACAGTTTAAAGCATAAGCTTTTAAGAAAGAATACAAAATACAGTATAATTACAAACACAGCTCTGGTCCAGGAGGGCAGACGTCTAGCACAGTTTGGCGGGTTCCATTCTCAGACACCTGGTTCAGCTGTTATTTGATTTAGAGTGTTTGAAACCAGATGGGATTTGGGCACCCATGATATACATCAGTGTTCAGTTACTTTAAACTAGAATTATAAACACTACTATGCTCTATCATAACTGCATCCACAGTAATCTGCTCTATATAGACAAAAGTATTGGGACTCACCTTCTAATTACTGAATTTAGGTATTTCAATCTTACCCATTGCCACCAATGTATAAAATCAAGCAGCCCAACACGTTCTGGACAACACCATGCTTCCAACTTTGTGGACAACTTTGTTTATGGAGAAGAACCTTTTTCTTTACCAGCATGACTGAGCCCCAGTGCACAAAGTGAGCTCCATAAAGACATGGCTGGATATGTTCAGTGTGGAAGAACTTGATTGGCCCACACAGAGCCCTGACCTCAACTCTATCCAACACCTTTGGGATGAACTGGAACAGAGATTGTGAGCCAGTCCTTCTCGTCCAACATCAGTGTCTGACCTCATAAATGCTCTACAGAATGAATGGGCATAAATTCCCACAGAAGCTCCAAAAGCCTTCCAAGAAGAGTGGAAGCTGTTACAACTGCAAAGGGGGGCCAACACATTAAAGCCTTACATTAAAATGTATTTGAATGGAATATCATTAAAGTCCCATATGGTGTAACACTTTTGTCCATATAGTGTGTATAGTAGTAGCAGGCATGCAATCAATAGAGTCAGTACTTTGTGTGATCCCCTCAGTGCAAGAACACAATATAAGTGTCTCTGGTGTGATTGGTGGGAGAACGTTCTGCCCCCACATTGCAGCAATAATTCTAAAACTAAGTCATCCACAGTAGTTTGTTCATCTTTAAAGTTGCACATGGCAGAGGAAATGGAGGCCTCTAGGACTGAAGTGCTGTACCACTTCTGTACCACTTTTACAAAATATTCCACCACCATCTGACAAGCATCTTCCGTTTCTTCTCCACAAACTTCATAATGGCCCGGTTCTCATAGTCTGTCCCAGTTTCATGGCTGCATGATGTCACTGATGTTCCAGGGGCTTTTGAAGCTGCACTAGAAGCAGAAAAGCAAATCACGGGTCCACAGTGGTCGGTCCAGCTCGATGGAGACGACCAACAATTGGAAGTAATTACAGCCTTGTTTGATTTACATGCTCTGTCTTGCTTTTATTGTCAGCGGGGCCATATGGACGGATCGTTTTTACGTGTGCAGACATTCAAAGAGGGATTTTTTTTCCAACTTGCACAGACAACAATAGACCCAATGTGATGTAAGGCAGAAGGGTTCGATAATGAAAAATCGTAAGCCTTGAACTTGCGGCTGGTTTTAAGGGTACGTCGAGCATGTCCAAACACAAACACCTTTGGAATCTGCTTGAGGGCATTTTTTTTCTTCCCTCACTCCTGCTCTCTTCTTAAATGAAAACTCAAGCCTTTTTTAATATAATCTCTGCTGCATATGCTTAGTGAGTATAATTTTCCTTTACTTAGGAAATAACAATAATTCTATTGATTCAAATATAGTGGTGTAATGCCTTCTGAAAGGTCCTCTCTGCTATTGTACTGTATGTCTTGTTTTTAGTATGTCTTGAGTTTAATTATATACCATGAGGTTTGTTAATTTAAAATGAGTTGGCATTGACATGGCAGGGAAATGACATATAATATTATATAAAACAAAATAATAATGAAGAATGTAGAATTAACCCTGTCCCCTGTAGTTAAGGGAATGGAAGTCGCTTTGGATAAAAGCGTTTGCTAAATGCTGTAAAGGTAAATGTAAATGTAAACCCAATACTTGGTTGTAAAAGACAGAGGTTATCAGTGATACACTTTTAAATTTCATTATACTGTTTATCATTTTTTTATACCCTTAATTTAAACTCATGCTAGAAACCAATAGGAAGGCATTTCAGGATTACTTAAGTATTACTTATGCTACGATTGCACAGACATACTGAGGCACAAAGATATAACAGTATAAAATATAATAAAGCTCTTCAGAAATTGCTCAGTACTAAATATATTATGCTACACTACTGGTCAAAAGTTTTAGAACACCCCAATGTTTCAAGCTTTATTTAATTGAATTTCAAATAGTTCAGGTCC
>JBBPCW010001071.1:0-10100 GCA_037974425.1 Phenacogrammus interruptus
GTGTGTGTGTGTGTGTGTGTGTGTGTGTGTGTGTGTGTGTGTGTGTGTGTGTGTGTGTGTGTGTTTGTGTGTATTGTTAAAAATGTAAAGTGTAATTTTATATACACTGACTATCAGTGCTCTCCTCTTACTAAACAGTTATATTGAGAGAAATGTACAGAAAGACAGTTGAGTTTATTCAGGTCAAAGCTGAACCTCAAATCTGGACAGAATTGGACACTTTCCGGTTATTTGTTTTGTAGCAGGTAAACAAATGTGATGGACTGGTTGGTGCTCCAGTGCCATGTCAATAAACCTTTTTGAAACGTGTGAAAGATGTCATTGACCTTTATCCAAAATCCTTCAGCGTTTTCTTCTGTGCTTTGTTTCAGTAACAGTTAAACTCTATAATTAGGCCTGAGGGGTGTAAAAGTGGGTCCTTTGTGTCAGAGCACCACTGAAAATGAGGTTTCAATCTTTTCGATCTTTTTTTGTTCTGCTTGAATAAAAGACAGAAAATGGGCAGTACTTCCCCTTTATCGTTTACCATATTGACTGTGGAGCCACACAAGAAGGCCAGGCGCCACCTGGTGATCGTATTCCTAAAGCCTGCTAATCATGGTTCTGTAGATGTCCAATTCAGGTCAATATTGTATTGCACTTCTTACACTGGAACAATACAGCTTCCCACCTGTTTATACAGGAGGTAAGGTGGATATTTTGCTGCACCATTTATCATTTAACATAGATTTCTTTGAACAAAGCCATCCAAAATTGTGTGAACTTGTACAATGATCAGTTTGCTGTGGGGGATAATTAGAAATTGTAAAACACCTTCACTATCAAGGTCTGTTCTCCCACACAGAGGTTTGTAAGTGCACACCATGCCCCGATCAATGGAAACTTCTGAGAGCACTAAAAAAGAGTTATGGATGCTCATCGGTTTAAAATTACTGAAGACTTTGGATCAATCCCCTCTCAGACAGACAATGTACATAAAGAGAAATTTAATGTTACCCTTTTCAGGAAGGACAAAAATCATTAGAGAATGGAACAGAACACTCTGTGAAATCACAGAGAACCCCTGAATGAAGTATAATGAGCTTTAGAGGCCTCCTGTGCTGGATAATGTCAATGTTCATAACCCCACCGTGAGGCAAACACTGAACAGGAACAGCATGCATGGAACAATAGCTGGGAGGAAGCCACTATGCTACAGGAAAAACATTGCTGCCTGTATAAAATTCCCTTCAGACCATTTGTTTGACCCAGAATGCTACTGAAATTATATTCTGTAGGCGGATAAGACAAAAATATTACTCTCAAATGGGAAAATGTTAGACAAAAACTAAGCATGCACTCCAGTATAAGAACCTCATCCCCGCAATGAAACATGGTGTTGGCAGTATTGCCTTCTGGAGTTGTTCTTGTGCTGCTATTGGATCCTTGACAGAGCTTTAAGTTCTGGCCTGTATTATCAAATTCTACAGGAAAATGTCAAAGCATCTGTCCACGAATTGAAGATCAAAAGAGGGTGGCAAGGTCAACAACGTCCCTAAACACAAGTCTAATGAAATGGTTTAAAGGAATTTCACATTGTGGCACTTAAACATTGTGATTTACACCAAAGACGCAAAAAAAGAAGAAATGATTACAAAATACATTTAGATTTTGCCAATCATAGACTCTAGGTGGGCATGATTTTTTCAGACTTCTTTATTTTTAAAAAAAAAAAAGCCATTTGATGTGTAATGAGTGATGTAAATAACTCTCGATATGAAGGACTATGTGCATTATTTTTGCTGTTATGTGCAACAATGTACAATGTACATTAATGTGCAATGCTCTTATCGGGTGTTAAAACATTAGCATTATGTGCAATATATCACAAGACGTTTTCTAAATTAGTGCTGAATCACTTCATTACTTGCAATATCTTGTGTACAAGTCTTGAATATTACAAGCTAGGTCAAGATAATTTTTTCATTACTTAATATTACTACTTATTTTCTAGTGCAATGACGTAGAACAAACTACCATTTGTGTCCGTAATTTTTCACTCAACTGTGTTACTTATACAAAGTATTTATACCAAGCATTTCTGTATATAACATATGATATTCATATTGAGATTTTTCTTTTGTACAGATTTTTTTAGTTTTTATTTGCACTTTATACATTGTTCCTGTCTTTGTAGTCACTACACAAGCAAGTTTTCTGATTCTAATTTACTTGTAGTAGGGAAACTTAACAACTTACCAGAATTGTTTACAGTGTTGATTTACAACGGACTTCTGAACCTACGAGTTTTAAACATGATGCTGATAATGGGGAAAAGGAAAAAGCACTAATTTTGTCCCTCCATTTATGAATGTATTCAAAAAGTTACACTGAACGCCATAATCTGCCCTAAAACTATTTCAAATCAGTAACACAATCACAAATCCCAAACCAGTAAACATTTTTCACGGGGTCGTCTAGTTTAATTCAATTCATTACCATTCAAACGACTTTGTTTACGTATTTACTGTTTGATTATGCGGATATTTTTAGGTTTTTATCCCATATAGTGTCATGAATGAGTCAAAATGTTATGTGTAGATACTCCTTCTAGTCTGAAGATGTCGCTTTAACTCCAGTTAAATCCTCTTTCCAGGGAAAAGCCCGTGGAAAGACGCGACGTCATTCGGTTCAAGATGGCCTCTGTGTGTTCCTGAGGAGATCAGACAGAATCTGGTTCGGAGCGCCGGGCGAGCGATGGCTCCTCTTCTCCTCGCGCCTCCGTCTGTCTGCCGTGCGAGGGGACAGCGCGGGCGCGAGCGTTTTCAGACTGCGTGCGCGTGCGTGTGCGTGTCGCTCGTGAGATGAGACACCCGTCCCCTCATTCGCCACGGCCGCGGGCTTTCCTTCACCTTTCCGCTGCCCGGGAGATAGATGGATGGGAGTAGGAGGACAATGGCGAGCACCACCTCCGCGTCCACCGTCCGAGAACCTCCGGAGAACCGCCTGTTGAGCGACGCCGGCCGGTGGTCCCCCTCCTGTTCCTCATCCTCCTTATCCAAGACCACCACCACCACAACAGAGAAGCCTGGTCAGTCTGTAGCAGGGCGTACTCCTGCAAACACCAGCTTGGCTATGAAGCCAGAAGGTGAAGGAGGTAATGATGAATCTGGTTTGGTGGGCTATATCTCTGAGAAGGACTATGTGGAGGGCATGGTCAATGGATTCCCTGAGCCTGCACCCTTTGTTGCTCTCTCAGAAGGTGCTGGAGGAGATGCCACAGCTGGGAACATGAATGGATTGGCACCTCCACATCAAAGCCCAGGGATGTCTGAGATGGGGGATGGTGTGAGGGTCATGGAGGCCAAGCAGGAAACAGACCCCAGGCCATTCGAGGATGACGTACGTCCCGAGCGTGACCAGCTCCCTCCTGCAGTGGCATGTGCCTGCAAGCACCAGCTAAAGTGTCACTGCATGGCCTCGACGACACCCACAGAGAACCTCAAGAGGTTTCCGAACGGAGACGTGATCTCTGTTGGCATGTATGGGTTGGAGATGAGAAGTACTCTCGAGCACGAACGGATATGTGCCCCCGAAGGATTTTTATACCAAAATGCTGCTCTGGACAAAGGGGTGAGGGTGGGGAATTGTGGCTTCTTGGTCGTCAACACTAGGTCGCTGTGGGATGCGCCAATGGGTGGTCTTCCTAATTTAGGGAGCAGGCCTGAAAACCCCAGATACTCACCTGGTTCCTGTGAAAGCCCTGGCCAGGAGAGCGGACATGACAGCCTGGAGGCTTCAGATTCAACCCAGCCGCAGCCAGCAGGCTGTGACCGCGACCCAGGGCTGGACACCCTTTCTGACCTGAGCAGCAAGCTGTCCATTTCCCCCTTGGCTGACAATAGCACAGAGGACTTTGGAGACGCCAGTTTCTCTTGCAGACCGCAGTCGCTCAGGACTAACCCTGGGTACACGGTGTCACTGAGCTGTGATGCCACCCCGCTCAGCCCTGAGGACGATGCCGGGTTCTTCGGGGACGAGGGTGGCGTGGACGGTTCTCTGTGCTCTGGGAACACTTACGAGGTTACCCGTCGGCAGAGCGCCCCTGACAAGATGCCAGACGGCATTTGTGTTGAACCTGACTCCTCATCTGACCAGAGTGTGACCAAAAGGCACGGCATTGCAGAGTTCCTCACTAGGTAGGCCTAAACTAGTTCCAGATCACAAGTTCTGATGTGGTTCTGATTTGTTGAATTGGTTGAATGTGGAAAAATGAGAAGCTTGAGACAGAATGGGATTACATGCGAATACAATTTGAAATCTTTTCACCGCCGATATTCTGATCAGAGACTGTCAGTTAAATCTAGTTATTATAGCAAAAACAAATCTAGGTTAAAATGAACTGAATTATTCCCAGCATTTCATTACTGACCATATTAACTATGTAGACATGCTTCGCCAGGCCCAACTAGTAATTGGTTCCTTTTTTTCAACTACTGTACCTCGTTAAAATAAAGAGGTAATTGCCTGACTGGTTATCAGATCTGTTTAAATTAGAAATGACTATCATTGAGATTTATCACCAGATCACTTCCGGGGCCAGTTTTGTATATTTAATTCCTTACTGTTCAAATATATCCTCTTGTTAGTCTTGGTGTGTTTGAAGGACTGGGGATGATTTTTTAAAGGAAAAATTCCATATATTTTTAAAAAATGTCTCAAAATATGGGTGCTGGGGACCAAGTGTCACAGTCCCTACAGCAAAAATACTGTCCAAACTGTCCAAAAGTGTCTGTGACCTTTCAGACGTCTGGTTCCTGTCACCAGTGCTGTGAAGTTTCTTGACCTCTTGGAGTGGCTTTAATTAATTGTAAAGGTTTGAGAGAAATTGGTAGAATTGCACTCTTCAGACTTGTCACAAGGGCTGCACAATGTGTGTTGATCATTAGCGCTATCAGTTTCTGCACTACTCAAGACGACAATATGCAAATGAGCCTCTGTCCAATCCCAGTGTTTCTGACAGGGTGGCCAATCACAGCTCCAGGTGAGTTACTGGGTGTTCTAGTGATCGTCATGGAATCCAACTGAAGTCTAATCGTTTTTTCCAGTCATTAACCAGGAAAGGCCCATATTCTACATTTTCCTTCTGTTCCATTTTCATGACACTTGTTTGGGTTTGTGTAGCAAAAATGTATTTGATGTTTCATTATCTTTCATTCTTTCATGACCATTTTCCAACCTTTGTTTATGTTTTAGAAATATGCGCTTCTGTTACTGTGCCTTTAAGCCTGATCTATGCAACTAATCTCTTTTCTGATTGGCTGCCTGGTACTGCACATCATTTACATTTCTGCATGGGGCTGAAACACTTCACTACGAATGAACGGGGCTAAACTGCTGCAGGCTGGGGATGCACATAAATGCATTGGTTTTGTGACATCACAAAAACTGATTTGAAAACAGGCTGTTTTTGCAGCTTATGCATGGGGCAATGAACGTACATTCTGAAACTTAAACAATATCTAAATGCTTCAAGTCTTTTGAACTAAAAATGATGATATGGACCCTTTAATATATTGAAAGTATGTATAATATCAGCACTAGCATTTTGTCCATATAGTGCAGCCTGTTTTTCCTTGATGGTACTCAAACTGTATGACCTATGAACAGGCTGTTGAATAAACTCGAAGGGATGAACAGACTTCCGTAAATCTAGTACACAAGCAACATTGTGCCTCACATGCTCTGGTAATGAGTGCCAAGGCCTGTGCTGGTTGAATGAGTCGCGTCTGCCTGCCCTAAGGGCTCTTTGGGCTTGTGCTTTATAGGAGTTCTGTGGTCAGCAGTGGATATTCGGACCACGGAGAGACAGCAGGACAGATTTGTTGCTGGAATTGATTGGTTTGTTCCACAGCTGTGTGTCCTGGGGCCTGTTTTCATTTTCCAGCCTCTGGGTTTTTGATTTAAAGTGCCTGTCAGCTCTCTCAGGCCTGGTCCAAATGACTTTTTCAGCCCTTTCCGCAGAACGGACACGAAGTTGTCTCATGTAATCCACAGAACTAATCGTCGCACTTCCTGTACAGTCTGTGAAAGACATTCCCTCTGATTTCCTAATTCGCTGAGCATAGCAGAGCTGGCAGCACTTTCACTTGCGTATCACTTTATCTGGACCCGCTTTGCCAGTTTTCGAACGCCTGTCCGCGTCTTTGACTATAAAAGTCCCTGCATAGTTTAGCTAAACAGGTTTTCTCCATCTGCTGAAGTAGGTAGACGCTTCCTCCAGATTAGATCAAGAGGTGTTAAAGACGCCTTTTGTGTGTGTGATCATAATGGAAGAAGTGTGGTGTTGTGGCCTTGAAGTCTAAAGACTTTACCTGAACACTCAAAATTGCCTTCAGTATGAAGCTCTCCAAGCTAAGGACATCTTAACCTTGCTCTCGCTTTTGGTGCTCAAACTGATGATTGAAATTGTGAGAATGATGCGCCTTGCTATTGCTTCTAGCTGCACTCATGACTTGTGTCACATTACTGCATACCTCCTTCCTCGCTGCCATGTAGCCTCTTTTTAAAGAAAGGGGTAATTCATTCATTGTCTTTGGTCACTGAGAATCCATGAACCCCTCTTCTCTGAGCATGTGAGTGAAGTGTCAGCTAGTGGGGCTGCTTGGTTCTGGAAAATATGACCCATGAATCGTACCACAGCACTGAGATCAGGATCACTCACAGACTTGGGAAACGTCACACACTTATTACACTTTAACAGTGGATTTTTCGAACTTCTAAAATAATTCAAAAAATTTAAAGTAAATGTTGAAAAATAACTTGTTCATTAGCATTACTACTATTAATATTATTATTGTGCAGGTCAGAAGTTTGGGACCACCCTCGGATTTTTAATAATATTACAATGGTATGCTTTAAAAGAAACGTAAAGACAACATTAGAAAATCATAAAACAAATGAAACGGCCTGGTTGCAAGTATTCTACAGTCTGTAGCAGCAAATATTTAGCTACAAAGGCTCAATCTGTTGGTTTTAAAGAGACATATAAGGTCTGTCTTTAGTACAGTTAGTTTGTGTGGGATCATGACGAAAGAAAAGTATCAGCAAGTGTTTAACATCATACAGTTCCTTCTGGTTTGCGCAACAGATTCACAGTCCCACGCATTCTTCAAAATAGTGCCAAAATGATATCCAGTCCAAAGAAAAGAAAGACGTTTTGAGAAAGAGCTGGACCCACGAGCTTGAAATGATTATCCAGCAGATGAGACAGAACTGTGTTGAGACACAAGTTAGTTATTTCCAAACATTGCTGGAAAAGATGTGGTGAATCTCTGCTGCTGTGATAAAGGCAAGGGGGTTTATTTTCATGAAACTCGTGGATCAGCTTTCACATCCATTAAAAACAAATACTTTTAGTGTTGTTATAAAATACTGAAAGTGCAGCTGTGGGTGGGCCCAAATGTCTGGCCTGTAGTTTATATGTATGCAATGTTATATGTATTATTATTTATATTTGTGGCAGGAAGTATATGCCTTTACCCTGCCAGAGACTATAGTGGAAGGGTGGTGGTCCTGGCCAGTGGATGGAATCAGACATGTTTGAATTGGGTTGAAAACTGGAACAATTTCAAAAAAGCTAATTTGTTACATGTAAAGATGGTCACTGCTACTAAACATAATCTTGAGGCTCGATGGCACACATGGCTGACATAATACTCGTGCTTTGAATAGATAATGCATGCATTGTAATGTAAGCTTTATGCATGTTATGTTATGTTATGTTATGTACTGTGTATGTATTAGGGCTGCACAATATATCGCAAATTTACCATCATCACGATATCCATATCGCGAAAATGAAATGCGATAAATGGTATTTTTCCAAAACTCTTCACCCAGAGCCACAGAGAAGAGTGCTGCTGTTATAGATTGTTCCTTTTGCTATTTTTTCTGCCTAAGAACTTACTATAATTGAAATTATGTTTACATTTATTTAAGATGAATTATTTATTTAGGAAAACAAATTTTTTTTCAACAGTGTTCAATGGTGCAAATATTTTATGGGAGGCATTTAAATGATCTAAGTAAATAAAAACATGTTGGAATGAAAGTATTGCACTTCATTTTTTTCTGCATAGACTAGTCAGCGTCTGGAGTCTGTTAGCAGCAAATCCAAAGCAGAAAAGCATGAACACTATAAAGGCTAAGTTTTTACTCACTTATCTCATGCGATATCACCATCGCAACACTCAACAACATTATCGCATATATTTTCAGCCCTAGTATCTATCATTACAGTGTTTCAGTGCTTGTAGGCTATTTGTTTGTATGAAAAAGATCCTGAAGAGAAAACGCTCTCTCTGGTGTTCTTCTATTTGGAGAACCCAAAGGAATTTTAATGTCAGCTTTTATGAGCTGGGCGTCATAATGTCCTGCTGGGTTAAGCTTTTTGTGTTGCTCAAGTCTCTGAGTTTTTGTCACTTGTCTCAATTTCCTCTTTTTTCCTACTTTCATTGTTTTAACTCTCTCCTTTCCATTCTGTCTGTTCTAAAACCCAAATTGATTTGGTGATTTCCTGATAAATGTCATGTTCAGAGATGTAATTAAATTACTGCAACAGATGCTGTTTAGTTTTTGTAAAGTTTCGCTGAGAGTGAACAGATGCTGGTATTGGATCCAGGCTGATTCATTCATGAGCCGCTGCCATGCTGACAGCTTAATATCTCTGGGTGCTGCGAGTCGTTAATCTCCAGTGGTTAATTGTGTGCAGTGAGCTGGCCTCACCTTTTAAGGCTTTTGCGTCTCTGGCCTCTATTAATACAAGTTTAATTTTGGAGGTCACTTGACAGACCAGGAAAACGAAAACAAGAGTAGGAGCTGCTTCAGAAGTCTCTGTTCCTCATTCTGTTTGTTTCTCACTCTGCCTCTTTCTCCTTGATCTCTTTAGAAGTTTGTTTTCCTGGAAGACCAAAGAGCCTAAGGCTACAGCAGCCCAGAGTGCTCCAGGCTGGAGATTGTTTGGGAAGATCCCCCCGAAGGACAACCCACCCAAAGACTCCCGGACCATACAACAGGTCAGAACCCTCTCACAGACTTCAGAACCAGAAGTCAGAATCCTGTGAAAAACTTCAGAACCAGATGATAATCCTCTCAACACCATACAGCAGAACTACACAGCATATCAGAATCTTTTCACCCTGGAATCCTTTCTGCCATGAACCATACAACAGGTTAGAACTAGGGATGCACCGATTGCAATTCTGATTACGGATTATCTTGTAAGTGTGATCGGCCGATACCGATTTTTCCGATACCGATTTTTTCCCCGGATAACAGAAAATTAGAGCTGCTGAATGTAGTCGACGACAATGACACAAAAACATGGGTTTCAGCTTTTTGAATGAAACGTCGTAGTTACTTTCCCTGTTTACTTTTATAATAGTGATATATGATAGTGGCAGCTCTACAGCAAATACAAGCAAAAATGTAATTTTCTTTAATATAAAGCTTTTTTTTCATAACAAATTTTCTTTACAAATTTAAATAAATAAAATGTAATACATAAACAAATAAACCTGCCCCAAAAAGATCGGTTTGAAATCGGCAATACGCGTGATCACTTTCCGATCAATCGGTGCATCCCTAGTTAGAACCCTCTCAAAGACTTTAGATCCAGTTTGTGAGCTTTTCAGCACCTTACAGCAGGTTATAACCCTTCCTAGTATAGATTATAAGTCCAGAACCATACAGAAGGTCTAGATCCTTTCACTCCAGAACTGAACAGCAGGTCGTCCTCTTATCAAAGACACAAGGCTAATACAACAGGTCAGAATCCTCTCATCCACTTCATGCCATGATCCTAACTCCAGATCCTAAATCCAGATTATAATTCTTCTAGATACAGCAGGTCATGATCCTCTCAAAGACTTCAGAACCATACAGCAGGTCATAGTCCCTCAAAGACTGCAGAACCATACAGGGAGTGCAGAATTATTAGGCAAGTTGTATTTTTGAGGAATAATTTTATTATTGAACCACAATCATGTTCTCAATGAACCCAAAAAACTCATTAATATCAAAGCTGAATATTTTTGGAAGTAGTTTTTAGTTTGTTTTTA
>JBBPCW010001078.1:0-10099 GCA_037974425.1 Phenacogrammus interruptus
AATTCGTTGTCCCATTGATCGCGGTATTTACACGAGGGTTTTGTTTTTTTGGCAGGAGTGCCTTCCCTCTCTGTCCTCGCGTCCATCATCTACAGCACCTGTAGTAGGCTACTGCAGGTGGCAGTTATCACGAGGCTAGTGACAGAGCTTAGATTTTGGGAGGGCGGGGGGGAGGCTTTTTTTTATAACGCAGGTTAAAATACGGGAGATTTACGGGAAACTACTAATACGGGAGGAGGGCGGGAAAGAAGGGTCAAATACGGGATTTTCCCGGCCAAAACGGGATACTTGACAGGTATGAGTACGGTGCCGCGACAGGGGGGGCACCTGGCTCCGCCCCTGAGCATGACTGTGCCCCCCAGTGCACAAAGCAACGTCTATTAAGACATCATTGGATGAGTTCAGTGTGGAAGAACTTTACCGGCCTGCACAGAGCCCTGACCTCAACCCCCCCAACACCTTTGGAATAAACTGGAACAAGCAATGTGAGTCAGGTCTACTCGTCCAACATCAGTGCCTGAGCTCATAAATGCTGTACAGAATGAATGGACACTCACAAAAACTCCAAATTCTTGTGGAAAACCTTCCAAAAAGAGCTGCAAAGGAGGACTAACTCCATATTAAAATATATGTATTGCTGCAATATATGTATGTCCCTGTTGATGTAATGGTCAGGCGTCCCAATACTTGTGACCATGTAGTGCGGGTTATGACGTGGCAGAAGTTGTTACCATAGACAAACGCTGTGAAGTGAAGCAGAGCTCGTTGCCTAGCAACGGAGGATCAACACATCATGGCCGGCGGAGTGGAGATACCCCGGCTCTCCAAACAGATTTTCATAAACAATATTCACACATACTCCTCAAAACACATCGCACAGGTGAGCTGCTCTTCAACCTGTACAATTTTACCTTAGAACTTTTTTCATCCTGAGAAAATGTTTAGTTTCTAAATGTCGAAATGGATTAGAGATAAAAGCGACAATACTTCTTTAACTTGTGAGAAGTTTGTTTACAACATTTGTATCCCTAACTAACGCAAACATAGAACTCATATACAGTTTATTATGCTTAATTCAGCTATTTTTGTATCATGTTGGTCTATAATAAAACGATTTACCTGGAATTTATGATACACTTTGTGGACAAAAGTATTGGGACAGACCTGTTTTTCACGGTTTGAGCTTGTTTCTAGAAAAAGGCCATCTTAACGCTTCAGCATACAAAGACATTTTGGACAACGCCATGCTTACAATTTTGTGGACAAAAAAGAGAAGAAACTTTTTTGTCCAGTATGACTGTGCCACAGTGCACAGTTAGGTGTGGGAGAACTTGATTGGCCCTCACAGAGCCCTGACCTCAAGCCCATACAACACCTTTGGGATGAACAGGAAAGGAGATTGAGAACCATGTCTTTTCATCCAACATCAGTGCTTGGGCACAAATTCCCACAGCAACTGCAAAATTTTGTAGAACGCCTTCCAAAAAAGTGGAAGCTGTTGAATATCTATGGATATAGTCACTGTTGGTGTAATGGTCAGGAGTCCCTGTGCTTTTTTCTGTATAGTGTATTATCAAGGGAGTATACTCAGACAATGAACAAACGAATATGTACATAATATGAACTGAGGAAATGCAACTCATTTTTCTCTGTGTCTTTATAAACTCACTTTTTCCCATTTCCCCCCCAGTTTTTAGCTTCATGTGCCATTGGAGCATCCCTTGCTGGTGAGGTAGACCCAGACTTGGAGGAGGAGGAGGAGAAAGGACACAATGAGCAATCTAATAAATCTATTGAAAGGTCTTACCAGATTGTTGGAACAACTTCAGGCAAAACAGGGGAGCAGAAATCCAGTTTCATAACAGCAGAATATACTGTGAGTAAAAAATCCAAGCCTAAGGGTTATGTGGCGGCATTCACAAACATGTAAGTTAAAAACAACCCGTGGTTTGCGTATTTGATTACACATTTACAATTATTACAATACTGTAATCATGTGTATTAGCAATAAGCTGTGTTCTCATGACCTGACAGAAAATGTGTTAAAATAGTGACACACATTTGCTTTCAAAAGTCCAGTCAGTTATATAATATTTTTAAAGGTTACTGGGGTAATTTTACCTTTTTCATTTTAAATCTGTTTCCACAGGACCTACCACGTGAAGAGCTTTTCCAGCACCTGATGGAATCTGATGTCATTGTTTACAACATAAGTGAACATGCGGATCAGATAGAGGAGGCTTCTTGGGCAGTCTCTGGTACCTCTGACAGTCTTGTTATATCATTGTCAGTTGTTTCAGTGGTTTCAGTCAATTTACAACCTTGTTCATTCACAGCTCTTCACAAGGAAATGGATGAGTTTTCTGGATCAAAGATGTTCATCCTGATCTCAACAGTCATGACATGGGCTCTGAGTAAGCCGATTGATCCAGTAAGGACCGAGCTGACCATGTTAACTCACAGCCTGCACAAATCTGCGTTTATCTGCTTATTTATTAGTCTTAATGGGTGCAAGTGAGAATACTGCAGTAGCCTACTGATTAAAACGTCAATCTACATGTACACTTCATGTAAAAACACAAAATCAACCAAATATTTAATTATAATAATGTTTATATGATTTGATTCAAATGTTTATTGCAACTTTAAATATTGAATAGACTTTAGCAGTAGTAGCAGCTGATAATGTCATAATAATAGTCTTGATGATGCAGAAGCAGTATCATTCCTCAATCCAAGCTACGTTGTTCTTTGTTTTCAATCATTTGTACATTAATATTCCTATATTTGACAACCTCAGAGGATTTGATGATAGGGGAATTTTAAAGATACTTTAAAGGTCTTTATAGGTCTCTTTAGGTGTTTAATGTGAAGCTATTCATACAAACTGTTAGTCATATTATGTGTTTGTAAATTGTAGCTTGTCAGATAATACATTATATTTTCTGTATATATTCTTCAAAGTGTGTTTCTTTACCTCAGGATGATCCAGAGATTCCTTTCACAGAAGAGGGCTACAGGACAAGAAAAGCACATCCCAACTTTAAAGATCACATTGCTTTGGAGAAGCTTGTGGTTAAACTTGGAAAAACAGTGAGTTTTGTAAGAGTGATGAGTGATTGTTCACATGTGCGGTAATACAAAATAATTTGTAATGTATTATCATTTGCCGTTAATTGTTTGATATTTACAGTTTTTATTTTGACTCTCAGAATCAGTCCCAGTTCTCCACGTATGTTGTTGCCTCTGGACTACAGTATGGAATGGAGGAGCAAGTGTTTCATTTGTTTTTTAAGGTAGAGGGGTAATACCTTCCTCCTTTTACAGTTTAGTACTGTGTAGATATTATAATAAATTATTAATGCTTTTAATTATTGCTTGTACTATTTTTTATCATTATCATTACCTTACTCTTACTAAAACTTTGTGTGTAGCATATTTGTCACATAATACAGGTCTATAAAAGCATAGTTGCTTTCTTCTGTAGGTTATGTATTGTAATAAATGTATTGTAAAGTATGTTTGCAAATTGTATGTTTCTGTCTCTGACTGTTTTTAGGCATCTTGGCTGGGTGAGGTGTCAACAGTGCCTGTGTTTGGAGAAGGTTCTAATATTGTTCCTACTATCCACATCAAAGATCTGGCTGGGTCAGTAAAAGAGTGATGTATTCAAGGCAGTTTCTTAACAACATCCTATATATTGTTAACAAAAATGAAAACGAATTAATGTATCATTTTAATCAGAAAATAAGACTCAATAACTGCTAAGGTAAAGATAATGCAATAATAAAAGACTATATACTGAAACATACAGTTTTTTAAATTGCATATGGAAATGCAATAAACAAAGGAACAAAACACTACGTGCTCATTGTGCCCCATAGTGGCTATCTAGATGATGTGTTGGTGTTTCATATGATTCACATGGACATTTATGCAGTCTTTTTTCCTTGTGTCTCGAAAGAATTGTCCAGAATATAATTGACCACAAGCCCAAGCCACAGTATTTTCTTGCTGTGGACGATTCAAAAAATACTACTGAGGACATTATCAAGGTGAGTTTCTCTAATCAAAATGTTACAGGCGTTGTTCTGCCATTTCTTAAATATTATCAAGACTTTTATTCCTTTTTATTATGTTACAGGCAATAGCATTTGTGCTTAGTCCAGGCAAAACCCAAAAAGTTCCTCAAGAGGATATATATCTCACAAAAGATTTGACAGTAAGTTATGAATATTAATCTGAAATATTCATTATCAGGAATACTATTCGTTTTCCTGTGCTCTCGTGAACCTTTTTGTGTACAGAGATACTGCATTTACAATTCTACACATGTTTTGATATTGACTGACATTTATTAGCCATTTAAAACTGTCTTTCCAAGGCTTTCTGTTTCTTTTTCAGCAAGCAGAAATTGATTCCTTGTTTGTCAACCTTCGGATGGAGGCAGTTCTTTTGAAAGAGAATTTCAATATCCACTGGATTTCTGAGACTGGCATTGTTGAAAGCATTGAACGAGTCACAGAAGAATACAAAACTACCAGAGGTCTTCTGGTAAGTGAAAGTCAAAGAAGGTGTTCCTGTATTCTAAATAATATTTCACATCAATCATAGTATACAATACAAATCAAATAACACTTGAATATATACTTTTAAGATCTAAAGACATACATCTTTTCTAAGATTAAGGTAGATATTCAGTGAAATACATTATGTAATTGTACATGTAATTATATTTAAAAAAAAGTTATTTAAGCAATATTTCTTGCTTTCGCTTATGGCTTTAATTAAATTAAGGGTGTAGATACCCTCGGTCTAGAGAATGAAACATTGCATTTTAGTTTGTGTTCATGTAACGTTGACACTGATATACTGCATTTGACATTAAAGCACATGATGTTGAACATGACATTGATTTATTTGATCACGTTTTCCAAACTTTCTGCACCATGTTCATTTCTAACCTAACTAAACTTGTAGCTTCTGTGTATGTCTTGTGATATTGTCAACTAGTATCCACAAGACACTTTCCTGGGGTTTTCCCTGAATATTTGCACTCATTAATTAAATAAATCAGTCTCACTTATTTAGTCTCATTAGCAGAAATATTAAATATCTTTAATTTCTAACTAAAGAAGGTAGTATTAATGAGTATTTGAGTTCTGAAAGCCATTCAGCAAATGTGATATAGATTTTGGCACCAGCCGGTATTATAATGACATCAAAATATAAAAATAAATGAATCAGTTACTGACACCATGCATTGTAATGACAAATGAAGCATTTGTAGTGGCATTGCCACCTGGTGGATAGCATAAAGTAGGTACCAACAATGTGGAGTAAAATTATTGTTATGAAAGGAGAGTTGCTTATGTCATGGAGAAAACGTGCGCTTCTAGGATAATCCAATAAAGACAAACATACAAGAGAAATTCCATTCAATTTTATTTATATAGCGCTTTTAACAATGGTCATTGCCACAAAGCAGCTTTACAAAATGAAATAAATGTGTGTGAATGCAATGCCTCTGATGAGCAAGCCAAGAGTGACGGTGACATAGAAAATGATACATTTTGCCAAAAAAGGTGGCAAAGCGCTAACGACACCTAGCCAGTCTGTGGAACCGTCCTCATGTGCTGCTTGGGCTCTATCTTTATACACCTCCTGGGTTCATGCCCCTAACCAAATATAGTAAAGATCATGGAGATATAGGGCACAACAATAGGTGTCTTCTAAGGCAACCCAGGACTTCAGTATTCCTGAAGGACATGTCTATTTAAAACAACAGAAAAAGAACACCATGCCACATTCAGTGTATATGCAGTCATGTCACGTACTGCATATGTGTGTGAATACACACATGGCTCTCAAGGAGTACAAGAACAATACAGTACAAAACCTGCCATATACTGCCCTGAATAAACACTGTTTTAATTAAAACATTGAAAATTAGATGCTTTAATAGATCGTAGATATGTGCAGTGATATCAGTAAAGAGCGTTTATAATAACTCTGTATGTATTAATGACCTTTAATGCCTCTGCCTCACCTAAAAAATATTTTTACTATAACCAATTCTGATTTCATGGAGAGATGTACAGTACATCAATGCGCCAAATAACATCAGGATTTTGTCTGCTGTGGTTTGAATTACAGTCATACTTTAACAAACTGCACGAGAGTTTATTTGAAAGAGGACCAAGTCTGACCTCTGCAGGGCGCCTAAGTGGTGTACACACAGTTCTCACTTTCTATAACTAACTGTACTCACAGAGCTATCGCTCCATAGTTCATTTTAATCTAACCAAACCTGCCATGTGTGAACATGACCTTAGAGGGGAAAATGTAGCTTGGAACCACAATCATTATATCACTATAATTACTATGTGTTGCTCATTAAAAATCAATTAGTGGAACATCTGTCATTGTAAGCGCATTTCAGCCCATCACTTGTGTTGTGACAAGGGAGCGCAGGATCTAAAGAGCCCTATTTGGTAGCAGGCCATATGAACTATTTATGATTTCAGTGTCTTTATTATAAAGTAATAAACAGTTAAAAAAAAATCTGTTCAACTAATAAGTGTCCAAACTTTTGAATGGCAGTGTCTGTGTTGACTGGTTAAGATAATACGTTCGTGTATAATATTCTGTTTTTCCAGCCTTTGTGTATTTGCCTCCTGGGCCCTCCTGCTGTTGGGAAAAGCACCGTAGCAGAAAAGATATGCAAGTATTACAAACTGCATCATGTCAAACTCAAGGAGACCATCACTGAGGCTCTCAGTAAACTAGTAGGTGTCAATGTATTACAGTGGATTTAATTCTCTAATGCATATCGCTGGTCCCATGACCAAATTTACTTATTTGTATCTCGTTTTTTTTGACCAACAAAATATAAGAAAATGTTTTTTTTTGCTCATAAATTGGTTATATTTTGATTATATTGGATATATTTAACTATTAAATGTAATATAAAAAAGGCAGTTTGGATATTAAACAGTTTGAACTAAATGTAAGTTCTACATGACAGTACTCTGCTCCATTAAAAGGTTAATGCTGTCATAAAGATAGATAAAATCAGTGGTTTTTGTTCTTGTTTATTGTGATATTCATGTTTAATTGATAGTTGTGTTGAGATGGATGTTCCCGTGCTGCAGGAGGCTCGTGTCCGCGCGGATGAGAGTGAAAATGAGAGTGATGAATCATCAGGTGAAGCCCAGGAGTTTCTAGACACCCTTAAGGAGAACATGGATCAGAACGGAGGTAGTAAAGAATTTTTCAAACAAATCCCATGGTTTAGATACACACGAACATCCTAAACATTATGCAAAGCGAGTGTGCAAGAATCACTGAAAGAGTACGATGGATTATGTTGTTCTGGCACATTTTCGCAGGGAGGCTGTAGCAGTGAAGCTCTTAACTTTCATTATGCCTTTTTTAAAAAGCACTAATCACACACAGTTAACTGAATGATCAGAATGATTCAAGTTAGATATGATTATCAGTAGCTTTGATACCCCTTGAATTTGAACTACTCCTGTTGCTCCTAGTATCTCTGTCTGTTTGTATTGCTTTTAGGTGTGCACGTACACACAAAATTAAACGGAACTGCCCTTCAGGTGGGGTTTTATCACAGTCAGGTCTACCAGTGGAAGTGGAAGAAGGAGTGCATAAAACATCTTGTGCCGAGTTTCACCATTTGTTCATTTTATGAAGATTTACTGAAGATGTCTGATGCTTAGTTTTATGTGGAAAAGCACACAGAAAAACTCAAGGAAAACACACACAGGTCCAGGGGTAGTAAAGAAAAGAAATATTTTCTTCCCTTTATGGAAGGACAGAGAAACAAACAACCCTTAACTAGACAAAGGAAAATATAAACAAAAATCAATGCAGCTCTAGCCTTTTGGCTACACAGTGTGTCTTTCTCTCTTTACTATGAAGAAAAGTTTGCTGTAAAAAAAAATCACAACAGGGAAAGCTGATCATGATTGTTTGTTTTTAATGGATATGAGTCACTCAATAGGAATGTTTTGTGCTTTTAATAGATCATCACAGCTTTAAAGGAAGCCATCAAACTTACATTCTGGCTCTTTCAGAAAATAATCATTTCACAGATGTTTAAGAATACATTATGAACAGAATCAAATCAACTGCAAGATAGCTTTACTGGATGTGCTTCACTTTTTTTCAGGTCGGTTAGATGACCAGTATATTATCCGGATCATGAAGGACAAGCTGAACTCAAAAGCATGTAGAAATCAAGGGTTTGTTATGGATGGCTTTCCGAAGACATACGAGCAAGCTAAGGAGCTGTTTTCTGGTGGGAAAGCAATTCACCTAGTCATTTATTTGGTAGCATTTTACTGTTGACTAGTGTTCATAAAGCTACATGATACCTGCATAATCCTTTTTATGACGAATGACATTCATTCTAAAGACTTTAATTAAGGCCTATTAACAAGGGTTCATTATAATTACCCTGCCCATGGTGAAACGTTATGACAAATAATGTTTGTCAGCATAAATCTTTATAAATGTTAATGTAGCTTCATGTCAACTGTCATAAAAGTAGGTTTCATACAGACTTGTATAGGCCATACAGCCTTCTTTCACTTGAAACTGGATTCCATGCAATCTGTTTGTGTTCAATATTTTATGCAGCTGATGATGATGAATCAGAGGACGCACAGTCAAAAATCCCACCACACAACAGCAGAATCCCAGGTCAGCAGACTTTGTTGTTTTGTTTAATGCTGTCATTTCACAAGAAGAGGATCACACATGAGTGAATTGTTACACTCTCATAAATGACAGAAACAGAGCAAACAAACAAAGAAGACTGAATTTTTTCAGGCTGTGAAAACTATGAATTGTTCATCCACACGATGTATAACTTCTAATGCTGAAACTTGGTGAATGTGTCTCTTGACACGTTCCTCTTTTCTCTGTGTGTTCAGAGTTTGTGTTCTCTCTGGATGCCACCGATGCGTTCCTGAAGAACCGAGTGTTGAACCTGCCAGAAAGTGCAGTGGAGGGAACATCTTACTCCCAGGAAAAGTTCATGCATCTTCTGGCCAACTTCAGAGAAAACAACTCAGAGGATGAAACCGTGCTCAACTACTTTGCTGAGCTCGAAATTCACCTTGAACATATAGGTAGGCCTGCTTGAGAAATGACATGGGCCTATGTCGCATATCATTTAAACACTGTATGTGGCATAATTTGGTATTTCACATTAAAGGAACTTATCTCCAAAACTACAGCCTATATTAATACTTACACATTGTACAAACCCTGCATAGATCTGTTTTTCTTTGTTGACATAAATGGATGTCTGCATGTTAAATATAAATGTTAAACATTTCTAATATTATCCACATTTAGAAATGCTATTAACATACACTGACAATAGCTATTCTATACATTATTCTGAGGAGGACATGTTTTATACCCAAGGTCTTTTTTTTTTTTTATCATACCTCAGTATTTCACTGCATACCATATACTTTCTTTACAGCTATCAGAAGCTAAGATGGTTGCCTTACTAAATCTTTACATTGTTCTGGAATATTAGTTTGAATTAGCCATCATATACAAATACAAGTTAGTTTTCAGATTCCAGAGTGAAATAAAAACATGGCCAGCCTCCAGATGATCAGGAAAATACATATTTGAATAAAGTTTCCTTCAGTGACACCTTTTTAGGCACTATTCAAACAAGATTAATTAGTTTTAAATGGGGGCACGCAATAATTGTGTTGTTTCTAAGTAATTTTAATCCTTTCACATTCTGTATGTAGGTCACATTCACATGTTTTCACTTCTAGAATAGTTTTTTACATATTAATAAACAGACCAAAGAGATGACATTAATCTTATTGTCATGTTTGTATAATTGCTGTCCGGTGTAACAGGAGTTTTGCTCTTTTGGAGAATGGAGGCACTTCCCTTTGGCTCAATTCTTGTGTTTGTATGTACATATTATCCTACCTCAATTACGATTCTAAACATTTAAACACGCGTTAATTAGATTAATTAATCACAGAAAAAAATAAAGCGTTAATATTTTTAACGCAATTAACGCATATAGACATGTGAC
>JBBPCW010001127.1:0-10094 GCA_037974425.1 Phenacogrammus interruptus
CTGCCGGTGTGGTGGAGGAGAAGCAGCTGCAGGAGATCCGTAACGGAGGTGATGATCTGGAGAAGACTGGAGCTGTTGATGTCGATTTGCTGCAGCAGAACCAGGCACTTCGGCGAACAAGGCATCGGGCCGCCGGTTACAACTTGTCGGGGTTCCAGAATTTTAAACAGAGGACCGAAATTCACTCCGCTGTCAGGCGGTGAGGCAGCAAGCGCGGATATGAAGGATCACCTCAAAACGTTTGCCGGAATTATAGCAGCCGGAGCATCTTCAAGTCAAATGCTGAACATTATACTTCAGAGGACCAGTTAATTGCAGTACATTCTATTGTATTGCGTTTTTATACAATATCCGTTATATATAAGCACATTTTCTTTCTTAAAAACAAAACAATTCTGAGTTTTCTGGAGGTCAGCAATGTATTAATGTAATAATTTCAATTCATTTCAGTTCATTTTGATCGGGAACATAGATTTGACACACGAGTAATTTGAGTTACGATTGAGTTAAGATTCAAATTCGTTAAGGCACCGCTGTATTTTATTTTAAACAGTTACTGCTTGTGTGTTTCTTCCTGTAGTGTGTTTTTCAGCAGTTTGAGCATTATTTTCCTGGAGCAACTTGGGGTTAGAGGTCAGGACCAGGAACCCAGTGGTGGTGCTGAAGGTAGGATCTGAACCCATGACCTCTTGGTCCAGAGGCAATTATCCTACCCACTAGTACACTACTAAATGGTGGGCTCTCCTGAACAGCTTAATTTAAAACTAGCTCATATTAAAGCGTAGAGGTTCAGTATGAGCTGGTGTTGGTATCAGACAGCACTCAAGGTTTCAGGATTGTAGCAGGTGTTGGGTTCACGTTTTTGCATTAGCCAAAATTGCAGTTGGCTGAGGGCTGACTCTCAAATCAACCTCTTACCTCTGAGTTCTGTCCAGGTGCCGTATTACAGAAACGGCCTCTCTTCAGTATAATGTTAAGATGAATTAAATTAAGACGAATTAAGAGGATTTTGTTCAGTTTGGTTTTACAGAAGCAGATCTAACTGGGTTTAGGAATCCGGTCTAATCTTGAGTTAGGAATCCTAAATAAGGGATCTAACATCGATGATCCACATTTATGTCCGTTACCTAGTAGCTAACGCAACATGTGCTCTGGCGAAGTCACTGTTACCTGCTGCCACTATAACTTTTAGAGGCTCAAGTCCGTAACACTGTATCGCCAGAGTCTCTTCATTACTGTCTTCAGAATATGGAGATTAAATAACGTTCTGCTCTGAACTTTACACCAGACCCACTGGACAATGTGGACAAAAGTACTGGGACAGAGCAAACTATGTTATACACTTCACACACACACACACACACACACACACACACACACACACACACACACACACACTTCGCTTTGAAAATCACCTTTAGTGAAAAAACGAAGCTCATTTGTTAATTGTCCCCCAGCCGAGAGGGAGAGCGCCGCGCCGACGGCCCAAATTACCCAGAGTCTCAGTAATCAGCTGGCGACAGTTCGGGCAGCGGAAGGGTTTCCTAAAGTTAGGAGTTTATTTAAGATTGTTTGAGGTTAGGCTGCTTCTGTAATACACTTTCCTTAATTTAAGTTAGGAGAGGAAAACTGACTCAGGAACGGTTGTTCTGTAGCGACTTTTTTCTTAAATAAGAGCCTAAGCTGCCGTTACCAGACGGTTTAGAAAGGCCTCAGATGGTCAGAATGCAACACATGATTTCGTGCCTCCATAATGTAAAGGTCAGGCAACTTGTGCTCATCCATCCTTTCCTCCCTTTTTGCTCTCTGTATTACACACCTTTCTCCTTTCTGTTGTTCTGGACAGTCCTTCCTCTGTGTTGCTGCTTGTCAAGGCATGGTCAGTTTCCAAGGACCCCAAATATGAAGAGCGAAAAACCTGCAGAATGTAAACCAGATGTCCACTTCTGATGCCGCCATGTGATATAGAATTGTGTGTGTGTACTTATAGCACATTTTTGATATATGGAGCAGCTCACCTGGCCAGCTGGGACAGAAAGCCCACCTGAATCAGGAGTTCATCGCGGAAATCGTGTTTAATGGTCAGAGTGCCATACAGATAAACTGTGCTGTGACCCGTTTCCTTGTGTTGGACTCGTTTAGTGTATCTCGACCTGCCACAGCTTCTTTGGAGTGTGTTCTCTGGTTCAGATTTCTCACTGATGTAATCGATGGACCATTGTGGGGCTGTCATGACCGATCACATCACACACCGGTGATTGGCATGGAAGGGAAATCCCTGGCCAGAATAGTTCACTGGAGAGTTCTGCATCGTCTCCAGGCAGAAAGTCCTACTCAACATTAACTAGAGTTACTTCTTTCTTTTCTTTTTTTGGTCTAAAATTTTTCAACAAAAAAAAAAAAGAAGAAACTGTGGACAATTCCATTCAGACGTTAAAAAATGCCCCATTGTCTGCTTGGCTGATTCAGGTTAAAGCAAAAACTGACCTCTGAAGATAAAAACAACCTTTTTTTGACCTGCAGCAGAAATGCAGGGAACTGTTTGCTATTGTATGCCGAGTAACGACAGGGCGGTTGATTGACACTGGCACTGTGTATTTCTCTGACTGACCTCCCTGGCTTAAAGCAACAGTTAGTCATTGTGTTGTTCCTTTCCCATGTTTCCATGTTGCAGGATCTTCTTTCTACACGAACTGCTCGACCCTTGTGACCAGAAAACACTCTGAAAAATAAAGGTGCCAAAAAGGAACTGCTCTTTGGAGCAGCGCCACTAAAACAATCTTTCAATCAAGGGTCATTTAAAACAATTTAAAGTTCTGAGAGATGAGATAGACCTGAGTGCGAAGGACCTTGTGTACGTTTAATGAGTGTATAGTTCTATCAATATTTTAAAAAGTAAGAAATGCGAGAATAAATAAGAAATATTACTGATCTCTATTGTCAGGATGCTTGAATGCTTGCCTGCCAGACTCTGAAATGGAATGAAGCTTGTACATCACACAGCAAAAACTAGTATTTTATTTAAAGCTTACACAAAATTACTTAAGCTCATTTCATGGACTGTTTCATTTTGTTTACACTGAAAGCCAAGAATAGTTACGAATTCACGGTGTGTCTTTACAAATCAGTGTGTAGAAACCGAATCATTTTGATGCTAGTTTAAACACAATTATTTGCAGCTTGTAACAGCTGCGCAAATAACCCTTTTAAGCCGGCTTTCTACACAACGTGGACAAAAGTATTGGGATGCCCCTGTTTTTCAGGGTTTGTGCTAGACCTCTTACTTCCAGTGAAGGCAATCTAAACGCTTCAGTATAATGAACTGGAGATTGTGAGCCAGACCTTCTCATCCAAAACCAGTGCCTGACCTTATAAATGCTCTACAGAATGAATGGAGAGTCTTTCAAGAAGAGTGGAAGCTGTTATAGCTGCAAAAGGTGAATTGGCTCCATCTTAAAGGATTTCATATGGATTTCAATGCAATAACATTAAAGTCCCTGTTGGAGTACCGGTCAGGTGTCCCAATTCTTCCAGTGTAATTTTAGGGTCAGATTTAGGATCAGGGTTAAGATTCTGCAAAGCACCTCCAGGGGTCTATCCACAAATAGTGTTAACAAAAACTGTTCCAGAGTCAGAAATGGCATCTACCTGCTTGACTTTCTTCTTCGTTCTCTGAGTGTGATCAACGTAATTGAGATCCTGCGTCTGGCCCCGGGCCCCCTCAGGGGACCACTGCCTCTTCACAGTTAACCAGAGGAATCACAATAAGAAGCAGATGTCGCTTGACCTCCAGCCTTTCATCCTGTAAAGCTTTTCTTATCTACGCGCAAAAATTCGATGTTGTAACCGTTTTGCTAGATTTCTTTTGTAAAAGTGCCATATCTTTTAAATAAATGGCTGAAATCTCTCCCAGCTGGATGCAACCCTCGAGAGTCTCAGCCAGTTCATGAGCGGAGACCAGATGTAACGAGCAGTGAAGGCTGATGTTGTTCATTTCTTGACGTCGCACTGCAGAATATTTGACATACATATTCGTGGTTTATTTATGCAGACTGAGGATAATGTTATAATTCCTTTGGAAATCTTTAAGAGATCACTCTTTCCTGCAGAATATCCTGAATAGAATCTTCTGATTGATGGAGGGGATGTATTAAAACATTATTAACCCTCTGGTCCTCCTGTGGGACATTTTTGTCCACTTCACTCTCTTTTTTTGGACCATTTTATCTGTGGTAATGCAAACGGAATGAAAGTTCTCAATGGTCTGGAGTTTCTTCAGATCTTTTAATTTTTAAATTTAAATATCAACAATATGCTCCATAACATCAACAATATCCTCCATAATATCAACAATATACTCCATAACGTCAACAATATGCTCCATAATATGAATAATATACTCCATATCAATAATATACTCCATAATATCAAGAATATACTCCATAATATTAATAATACACTCCATAATATCAACAATATGCTCCATAATATCAATAATATGCTCCATAATATTAATAATACACTCCATGATAACAATATGCTCCATAATATCAACAATATGCTCCATAATATCAATAATATACTCCATAATATCAATAATACACTCCATAATATCAATAATACACTCCATAAATCCAGTTGTAACACGCGACTCCCTCATGGTCACTTTTGACCAATTAAAACCCATGAAAACTACATTTTTTAATTCCTTGTTATTTACAGTTAAATCATACAGTTTAGGTTCAAATGCTTTCATTCTAAACTCAACAATTGAGAAATTGAGTTTTAGTGGTTTCTACCAGATTATATAATTGATGAATTTTTGGCCCCAGTAGCATTGAGAATAAAGAAAATAGTCATTTTTTGAGGTTGTTTACTAACAAGTGCTTTGTACAAACAAACTGGAATTTGAAGGATTAAAAAAAACAAAGGAATAAATATTTGATACTCATGATGAGAACTGATGTTAGTTAAAAACTTTATGTAGTAAAAATAGCAAAAAAGTAAATAACTATATATATAATTATATATTACAGTCATTATATATTATATTATTATTATAAATATTATATAAAATTGTTTGCTTGGCCAAAAATGGATAAATAACATACTCTTGAAGAAAACACTGAACACTCCATTACTCAAGTGTTGAGTTTGGAATGAAAACCTTTGAACCTAAACTGTGAATTACAAGGAATTAAAAAATGTAGTTTTCATGGGTTTTAATTTGCCAAAAGTGGCCACGAAGAAGCCGAAATGAGAGTAAAACCGAGGAGGACCAGAGGGTTAAATCTCCTGTGACCTTCCTGTGTTTGACAGTTTATGTACATACATTCATTTTAAAGCATGAAACTGAACATTTGGTTTGGACATGTTGAATAAAAATGATTTTTTGTTTGGTGTAGGATCTAATGCTCATGTTTTATGTTTGCGGAGTGTGTTTCCAGGTCTCTGGTTATTTGAATTGTGACTCCAGTTAAAAACAAGGTGTGTTTCAGGCTGTGCTAGGTTTTGAACGAGACAGCCAATCAGAATGAATGTCATTCTGAGCGTCAAGTACAGTCTCTAAAACAGTCTGATTTATCGGCTTGTTAAAATGAATTATGGACATTTTGGCACATAAAATCTCAAATGTAAGTGGGCCACAGACTAAAAACTGACAAGAAAAAAGAAGGATGTGGAGCCTTTAAGGCTTGGAAAGTAGATTTACTGGTTTAGAAAATTTGCAAAGACCATTAACATGTCCTAAAAACAAAAATGACTGGTACTTGGCATAAATACAGACTCATTTGATCCAACTTCCCAATCTGACGAGGCTCTGTTTCAAGATTAAGCACCCAATGCTGGCAGGAAATGTTTGATATGATATGAATTAGCCAAAATTTGCTCCTGGCAACGTCGTAGCTTAAACTGTCTAATGGCCCAGTTAATGTCTTCTGACATTGGTCATCGCCTGTATTTGTCCCTGTTTCTATTCTCTCTTTTTTCAGCCTCGTTGATTTGCGATAAGGTTGATACTTTATGTGTAGCGAGTTCTCGGGCAGTGACACAGAATGGCAACAATCGCTATTGTTTGTTTCAGGACGTGGTTGCAGTTGTTGATGTCATTTGTGCTGTTTTGTTAGAATTACATCATTTCTGTTCCATATCTGTAAAAGATCGTTTTAAGATCTCGGATGTTATCTCATGAGAACTTGATAATGAAAAGTAGCAAAACGTTGAAATGGACAAAAACAAACCAAGCAAACGTCTCCAACTCTGCCTTGATGCTACATCAAATGCTGATGGGCTTGATTAATGTTGTCATGCTCTCATCACATGCTGCTCCACAAATGCTAAACTTGTTACAGGCATGGCAGCTTGTTTTCCTAATTTTCGTATTAATAAAACTTCCCGGCGCAGATTTCCCTTTCCTTTCTCATCTTTCTCAGTCCTTTTGTCGGCCCTTGTTTTGTTCACGTATGTGTGGAGCTCCTCCTAGATAGCGCAGTGCAAAGGAAGTGCCCGCCTATCCTGATTCACACTCCTTTTGCTTTTATATTGTTGCCAGACGGGAAAATTGACCTTTTCGCCCCACCCCTAATAACCCTAAGGCCTATCCAAGTGTTTCTAAACAAATACCCCAGGATATGTACAGCTGCGGTGCTCCATGCTTGATGTTAGTACGGCCTAAGCGTCCGGTTTCCCATGGCGCTCAGAGAGTGTTCCTATGGGTGGAGGCTGGCTCTTGTGCTGGGGCCCAAGAAAGTCTTTTAAGTCTGAGTAGACAAAGCACCCTAGATAAAACAATAGCAGTGCAGTTAAGACTGACAGGCTTCAGTAGTTCAGTATATATCTAAGGGCCGTTGTCAATTCCAAATTTCCAGAATTCGATTCATATGAAATATTGACGGGGACAAACATTCAAAAACAGTAGATATCGCAATACGTTTTCACCAGTTACTGCTTCTGCTTATTATTCTTCTGAGAAAAATACAGACAAAACTAAACAAATATTCAGTTCAATTCAATTTATTTATATAGTGCTTTTTACAACCAGGTTGTCACAAAGCAGCTTTACAGAGTCCAGGTCCAAATCTCTAGTGAGCCAGAGGCAACAGAGGCGAGGAAACACTCCCTTAGCTGGACTAAGAAACCTCGCGAGACTCAGAAGGGGAATCCGTCCTCCTCGGGTCGACCCAGAGAGGAATAAGAATAGCGAATAAATACAAGGCCTCAGTGAACGAGGTTATAGGGAGATAGGCCATCTATGGCTAAAAGAGTTGGTTTGACTGAGTGTCCAGAGGGTAAATACTGCTGGAAGAGGAACTGAGAGTCTAGTCTTTGTATGCTGTTAGAGTTGAGCTGTTTATTTATTCAATTCAATTAAATTCAATTCAATTTTATTTATATAGCGCTTTTAACAATGGTCATTGTCACAAAGCAGCTTTACAAAATGAAATAAATGTGAAATAAATGCGACAGATCATGTGAGGTGTTGCTGGTATGCAGTGGTTAATACCTACCAAAAGGGATTCAAGGTAGGACAGCTGGTGAATTGGGGACAGGGTCACTGGGGAGTGAAGGTTGGCCCCTCTGGTCCGATGCATCAGAAGGTGTGTATGCTGGCTATGTTGAAAGAACAAACCATGCATTGCTGCAAGCTGTGTAGCTGCAGACCAGTCAGTGTGCCATGCTGACCCCTGTCCACCACTAAAAGTCCCTACAATGAGCATCAGTATACGCGGTTCTAGACGGGGGCCAGTGTGGGTCAGGGCCCCTGTAGAATTGCTCCTGGCCCCTGTTGTGGCCCCTGCACTGAACAGCCAATGATTTAAATATTAATTTCTAATCGCGACATACGCTGCTTGAAGAACGGAACTAATGCTCCGTGTGTTCTAGACGGATTGCTTAAAGTGCAACACACATGTGCTATTATCTAGAACCTGGAGTTTTTCCACCTTGAGGAGCCTCAGCATTGAATTAAAAAAGTCCAAGGCTTTGAACCATTGATGCATTTGTAAACCATTTCTCAAGGAGTCACAATCGCAGAACCTTGTTGTTGTAGTGTTTCAGCCGAGTGCAAATACTTTCCGGGATTTTGAGACTCACTGTGGAGATGATTCCTCCTCACTACAGGGAGATGATGACGGTGTGATTTAAAAAGGTGATTTCATGCTGTGAGAAAGAACTGTAATGAAAATAAATGAAAAGCTAAATATAAAATAAAATATTTCAAAATATATTGACCTGTTTTGCTGTTATATGCACCCCCCTAAAAGCACACTGGCCCCACCTCGGTCCCCCTGGTCATTTTGGTCTAGAACCACCACCAGAGCAGTGGAGGAAGGTGCCTGGTCTGATGTATGTGTGTCTCGCTTACTTTGGGAAGAGATGGCACCATGATGCACTGAGGGAAGAAGTCAGGCCATCAGAGGCCATGCAATGCTCTGGACCACAGCTTCCCAACCTTTTTTCCTCGAAGCCCCACTTGCCTATGTCCAAGACAAGCCAGTCCCCCTCAACCCCAACTCCTACCTGCATAGATGGTTGTAGGTTTTTGTTCTTATACTCTTATACACACACACATATGTTTCTCAGATATTGGGATTTTATGAATTTAATGTGTATGAATATAATTTTGGGAACCTCAGTGCAGACAAAATTGTGCGCATCCCCTGCAAGCTCTGCCGCCCCCCTAAGGGGTGCCTGGACCCCAGGTTGGGAACCACTGCTCTGGACAATATTCTGGCGGGAAACATTGGGTCTTAGCATTCATCTTAATGTTACTTTGACACATACACAACACTGAACATTGTTGCAGCCCAAGTGCCTTCCTGGCAACAGTACTCCCTGATGGCAGTAACCTCTCTCTGCAGGGTAATGTGTGTTGCTACACCGCTGAAAGGGTTCAGAAGGGTTTGGAACATGAGAAAGTGTTCAAAGTGCTGACTTGGATTCCAAATTCCCTCAGATGTCAATTCATTGGGGTGTGCTGGACAAACTAAGCTGATCTTATTGGACTTAAAGGACTAACACCTTGGAGCCAGATAACACAGCACACACTCCGAGGTCTTGTGGAGTTCATGCCTCGACAAATCAGTGCTGTTTTGAAGGAATGAGGCGGATCTACCCAATATTAGATAGGTTATTTTATTAAATTTTTTTGGTTAATACTTTAAATGCTTACCGTGCATTTAAGTAAATATGTATTGAAGTAACCTTAATTTGGTCCTTTAAGCAGATCTTAAATGAAATTTTAATGCTGTGGAGAATCAGATTTATTTTGCTGGATCATCGTTAATAAATTCTACATTTGTAGACATCCTGCTGGGGGGTCTAGCTAAGCAAATGCATAGTGGATACAAGAGGATACTTGATATTCAGACATTCAGAAAAAATATCGCTTCCTGCCCTGAACCTGACAGTCCAAACTGGATCAGTGTTGTGCAACCATGGCCAGAGTTCTGCTAAACTTTCTATTATAGCACAAGCATCTTGAAGTTATAACAGACACATATCCATGTATGAGAGTCTGCACAACAACGTTCTCTCTTAAGATGTCATAAACTATTATGTTGACATTCATATTAAGATACTTGATCCACATCTGTTAGCTTTCAGCATTTTTGTTGTAAGTGATGTGTCCAACTTGCTTCCTGGTGCAGCACAAAGTGCTAACATGGAAGACACTGGACAGCGGTCTCCAAGACTGAATTCTGATTAAGCCAGTGGTCTGTTCTAAATGTGGAATGGTTAGATGAAATGTAATGCCTAACTTCCTTATACATATGCAGATTATACAACTTTAGACCAAGAAGCTGCATACTGAGGTTGATATGAAAACCTGGAATGTCTGGAGTGATTCCTGAACTGTGTTGTGGACAGAGTGTAAAGGACACATTACAGGTTATCTGAAGCAGTGGTTCTCAACCCTGGAGCTGGTCTTGGAGTACAGTAACCCCTCACTTTTCATGGGGGTTACGTTCCAAGAGCACCCGTATCCCAGTTAGCAACATGCTGTTGGGCCGGATCCGGCCACACAATCCATGTCCCTCTGGCCCGGATACCGCAAAGAATGACGGCCCAGTGACGGCCCAGACATGGTTTATCCT
>JBBPCW010001137.1:0-10094 GCA_037974425.1 Phenacogrammus interruptus
AGATAGATAGATAGATAGATAGATAGATAGATAGATAGATAGATAGATAGATAGATAGATAGATAGATAGATAAAAACACATGCATACATAAAGGTCAACACACAGGCCACATTTTTACACCATTTTTTCCTCCACAATATAAAATTAATCCACTAAAAGGTGCTTTGAATTCCTTAAAATGCACAGACGTGTTCCTGAATTTTTATGTACTCTCAGAATAGAATAACCATGTCCTTCAACCAGGGGTGCATTCACTTTTGCACAGGACTGTACACCAGCTCTTTTCTTTATTTATTTGCTGTGGTGTGAGGTTTGTCAGGCGTGTATTTGTACCATAAGGCCGACGGACAGGCTGCAGTGTGTTGATGTGTGTCGGAGGTTTACATTAATCATGAGACACGGAGCAGCATATGCAGAGACTCGGTCCTGCTGCGGCCACGGGCGGCTTCAAAGGCTCCGGAGGAAACGCCACGGCAGATGAATGAGAATACCAGGAGCAGATGACCACCATCTGGGAAAAAATCTGACCGCTCTGCACAGACCTGGGGCGCCGCCAGCGGAACATGATAAACAAGCTGATTAAAGGAGCGGCGAAGTCCCGGACATCCTGCTAACGCAGGGACTTTGCAGGGAAAAGGCAGAAAGCTAAAAAAAATACTGGACTTTTTTTAAGAAACGATGGTCTGTTCACTAATCGTGCCAAGCGACTGGCACCGGTATGGAAATGGGTCATGCTCTACCTGTTCAAAAGGAAAAATGGGGGCTAGGTGGTGCTTTTCCATCTGGCGAACGGGCACCTCATGAAAAAAGCCCCACAAACGTGGCAGCCAGGGCACGGCAGCGCAAACGGAGGCGGCATCCACGCTGTTGGCAGCCACACCGCCAGAGTATAAGAAACACTGCAGGGGCCAGAAACGGTGTGGGTTCTGCAAAAACAAGTAATTCCGATGCACCTTAAACTGATGAGAACAGGCTGAGCTTGTTTGTCTGTTCAGCTTTTATCTGTCAGAAATAACTTATTTCTTGAACACTTAAACACAAAAGACCACATGATACACTGTAGACCAAAGAAAACTAAACTAAACAAACTCAAAAACTAAACAAGCTCCAAAACAAAGTGAAATAAATTCTGAAACAAAGCAAAAGAAACTCCAAAACAAAACATTTCTGATAGTGAAATTCCCAAAAAGGACTTTGATAAGGTTTAATAAAAAAAGCTCACCACGAGACGTAATGAAAGTATAAAAGAAAAATTTAATAGTATCTTGTACAAGGGAAAAAGTCAGAGAAAAGAGTTGTTCTGGAAAACTAAGCGTGTGCTTTCCAGTTTATACCGCAGTAAGCAATGTGTGTGTGTGTGTGTGTGTGTGTGTGTGTGTGTGTGTGTGTGTGTGACATAGTTGTCGTTAGGTTAGTCGAAACAAAAGTGTGTATCTTCTCCGCTCCCGGACACTTCCAGCTGAATCGCTCCGTCCTTCTATCAGAGACACAGAGAAGACTGTACTCACAGAGATAGATATAAAAACAAAAGCACAGCAAATATTAACTTTGTTACAAGATAATAAAACTCAAAGGTTTCCTAATGATTACATGTGTGCTTCAACTCACTAATATATATGAACTTTAATAACAATAATGATTTAATATGAAAGAAACTTTATTAAGGATAAAATTTCTCCAACAATTTCAAAATAGTAAAATTTTTAAAACAACAAAAAACAAATAAATATTCCAAAAACAAAACAATTAAGTAAATAAAACAAAATGAACTGCAGAAAAAAGCAAAACAATCTCCAAAACAAAACAAACTCGTATGTGTCTCATGATTTAGTTTCAGATCCTCATACAAATAAATGGCTGGATGGGTTCCATTTATTTTTTCGAGGCATAAACTACAGCACTGAGGTCATTTGGTGGAAGTTCTAGAAAGATCTGAGTGTAGTCTACATAGCTTTGATAAGGCAAGAATTTGGCAAAGAGGAAGCATGTTTAGACTGAACAAAGGGGCCCAAGGATAGATCTTTGAGGGACACCACACAGAATATCCTCTGGTATTCTCAGGTATTCTCTGATTTTTAAGTGTCTATAGAGACAAAATTATCCCTGTCTTCTAATCAATGCCTTTGGAGGACTGCCCTGAGAGCCCAAACCAATTGTCTAAACTGCCCGGCAGTATTTTATGATCAACCAAAAGCTATGCTAAGACCTAGCAGGGCTGGGACAGTTATCTTACCTGAGTCTGTATCTGGATGAAAAAGTAATCGAATACCTTTATCCGAGCTGTTTCAGTACTATAATGTTGATGGAAGTTGTCATTTGGATTCAGGTAATTACTGATTTGGTTGAAAACCACTTTCTCATTGACTTCGCCTCTGAATGGGAGGTTTGAAACAGGCCTGTAATTGTTAAGTGTGGAGGCGTCCAGGTCTCTCTTTTTCAGGAGGGTTTTTTAACAGCCGCATTTAATGATGCTGGAAATGTTCCGGAGAGAAGAGAGTCGTTAACAATTTGCAGAATTTTGGACATAGTACCTCTGAAAGTACTTTTAAAAATGTCAAGACAGCAAGTAGATGGCTTAAGGCACAGCACTAATTGTGACATCGATACAACAGTACACTCCTCTGCACTATACTCCATTACGCTATACTACACTCCACTGCATTATACTCTGTTACAGTATACTATACTACACTACACTATACTACACTGCATTATACTACACTATACTACATTCCACTGCATTATACTCTATTACACTATACTTTACAACACTACACTATACTGCACTATACTCCATGATGCTATAATATACCACACTATACTACACTCCACTGTATTATACTATATTACAGTATACTATACTACACTACATTATACTACACTGCATTATACTACACTATACTACACTCCACTACATTATACTCTATTACACTATACTTTACAACACTACACTATACTACACTACATTATACTCCATGACACTATAATATACTACACTATACTACACTCCATTATACTCCATGACACTATAATATACTACACTTTACTACACTCCACTGCATTATACTCTATTACAGTGTACTATACTACACATTATACCATGCTATGCTATACTATGCTTCATTATACTATACTGTAGTAAGAGATATTATTCAGTATTATACATTGCTTCACACTGTTATATTATTTTACACTTCACTGTACTGTACTATACTATTATATTATATTGCACTGCACTTTATACAACAATATACTATACTACACTCCATTACACGATACTATATTATACTGCACAACTAAACATGACATTATGCTATGCTATACTATTCTTCATTACACTATACTCTGCTTCACTGTGCTCCATTATTCTATAATGTAGTATGCTATACTACGCAATGCTATACAACATTACATTACACTATATTATTCTACAGTATACTGCACCACTCTGTACTATTCCACATTACATTATACTATGCTATGTTATTCTACACTAAACTGTACTCTACACAAGGCTATACTACACATAATATACCATAGTATACTATGCTATACTACAGTATTCTGCACTGCATTACACTATGATATACTTTCCTACACTATACTACACACTATATACCATACTATACTATACCATACTATACCACACTGTACTTTACTGTACTCTACTCTACCACACTACATTGTACTATATTACACCACACTACACTACCCTATTCTAGATTACACTGTGCTATAAATCACCCTACTGCCCGACACTACAGATTTGTGTCATAACCCAAGTGTACTAATGCTTCTTCAAATAACTGCAGTAAAACTAATAATAATAAAGATAACAAAATAAAAATATTAATAACAGTCAAACGGTGTGACCAGACGGCTCGACTTCTCCACAGTGTGCATTCTGTGCCCTCGTAAACACTACGGCTCAGGAAACGGTGGCGAACGGTGGGCCATCTGCTGCGCCGCTTGGCACCAGTGCCCGTGCCAGAACCTCCTCAGGTGGGAACTGGAGAGGCTCCCTCAAGTGTGGTGTGAACATCGAGCACAGCAGAGCAGAAATCTGCTCAATATTCACACTTTCCTCAACACTCACATCTCCAGATGTGCTGAGATATCTCTCTCTCTCTCCCTCTCTCTCTCTATCTCTCTGTCTCTTTCTCACACTCTTGTACTGATGAAGGAGCTGTTGCTAATCTATCACGAGTGCTGAGCATCACTTACAAATCAGTGGCCAATGAACTTTCCTGCCTGTTTTTTTCCTGAACAGCTGGGGTCTAACTCTTCGCATGGCAATCTGTTAACTTCAGCATGAAGGAAAAAAGAAAAATAAAGGACTGTTTATTCAGATTCTTAGTTTTGGTGGTGTTTTGTTATTCATTTAGCAACTTTACACATTTTAGCGACTTATTATCATATGTAAATATTCGTGCTTATGTTAATGACAGTACCACTATGAGAGTTCTTATATCTCTTCTTAGTTGTGCTAATGTGCTACAACATGTGCTAAATATTACATGTTGTGTAGAGCCTCTATACTTTAGTGTTATTTATTTATTTATTTTTTTCTAACATCTTATTTTCTTATGGGTCAACATATAAATCTGTAGACCAATTACACTTCTGGGATGGAAACTCAGTTTTTGTCTTTTTGTTTGTTTTTCTTTACTATTTTACATTAGTTAAAAAAATACCTTTACATGTACATTATGGCAGTTTTAATAGGGAAAACATATTTCTTTTCTTTTTTACAATAACCAAAAGCTTGTGCTTTGAGAGACATACAGTTTAGTTGTAGTGTTAAAAGCATCTAGAAGTAACACAGAACTTGTTAAAGTGGTCCCAGCTCAGTAGATCTGTGAAAAAAATGACAGATCAGCTCTAAGGGTTTGGGGGTGGGGTAGAGTTCCTTCAAACAGACAGAATCAAATTCTTTCAAAAAATATTCATAAAATAGCTCCCATGAGTGTGATTAGGATAACTGGATGCATGGAGGGATGGACGGACGGATGGACGGACGGATGGATGGCTGAATGGAAGGATGGACAGATGGATGGATAGACGGGCAGGTGGACAAATGGATGGATGGATGGGCCGGTAAGCAGATGGACAGACAATCAGATGGATTAGATGGATTGATGATTGGATGGATTCTGACCCTGGTGCTCATAAGATCACGTTGCCACTAGTCAGCCTAGTGATAAGCTTTTGTCCCAAAAGTCTCAGTTTAAGCTGCAATATGGTTCCATGATTATTTCAAACCTGCTCTTCATACCAAGAAGGTCATTTTGGTTTTGATGAGATTTAATGAGAACATTGACCTCCAGTCACTCTTACATTCCAAATTTCCTCTTGGCTTCTTGACAAAAACCTTTAATTGGTACAAAACTCTTCATAAAATGTATCCACTGGAAGGTCGTTCAGTGAACCAATGGAGCAGCATCACTTGGTCAGAATTTCGAGGTTCATGATTACTTTATTGTCGTCAGCAGCTGTGAACATGCACCTAATGTGATGAGACACTTCTCCACGGACCACAAAGCAACATAAAACATTCAACTCACAATAAATAGACAATAAAGCAATGTACAATAATGTAATGTAACAGTGTTGTGTAAATGCTGTAAGGAATGATAACTTTGCTTCATTCTTAACTGTACTCAGATTGTAAAAGAAGACAAGGTGTCCCCAGACTTTTGATGTGTATGTTAATCGCGACAGACAAATGTATTGCACCATGACGCTCAATGGGTCCCGATCAATGAAGCGGCAGGACTGACGGACGGGCTTAAAGAGGTGTTTCTGAGTGCCGCCGTGTTTTATCTCGGTTTAAGTGCAGCCCTCGTGTCCTTGGCTGAGGAATATAACGGCGGTGACACGGTGGATGAGGCGGATACAGCGGCGGTCAGGGGAAAGTCATTTATTTCCTTTGACCCATTCGGTCAAGTGGATTGAAGCTGAGCCTGCCGTTCCTCCCTCTCTCTCCTGCTCTCTCTCTCTCTCTCTCTCTGTCTCTCTCACTCTCTTTTTTCCTCCCTTTTTTGTGGCGAGTGACCATGCCATATCTGCAATTACTGCACACGGCTGAGGGTGATGGAGGATGTGATTTCGCTCTGAAGCCGGACTCTGGACCTTTTTTCCCTCATGTTGACACCATTAAGTCGTGGGTTTGAAGGTGTCAGCCTCGTCCGTTAGCTGCCGAATTCGCTTCTCATCAGCTCGGATCTGCTCTCAGCCCGGCCGCCCATAACCCGGCACGGCTCTTAAGGTGTCACAGGAGGAAATTGAGAGGTGTGTGTGGGAGGGCAGCTCCGGCCCTCTCACGACCCAGCCGGCACTTAATGGCCCCGGCAGCCACAGGACTCCACTGCCCAGGAGAGGACGTTATTAAAGTTCCATTTCATCTCGAATGGCAGCTACTGACATCGGCTTAGTCCAGTGGCTCCTGACGCTAGTCCTGGAGTAGGGCAGCGCTTCTCTAATACACACACTCACACATACACAAGCGCAAAGGGGTTGTTAATCTACTAATTAGCTGGATCAGATGGGTCAGAGAGCAGAGAAAACACCAAAATAACTATCACAGAGGGGACTGAAGGACACAGAAAGAAAAACCCTGGGTTAGACCAAATAGTAAAACACAGACTGATTAATTTACAGGCTGAATAAATTACAGACTAGGTAAATTACAGACTGGACAAATTACAGACTAGGTAAATCACAGACAGAGTAAAATACAGACTGAATAAATTATACACTAGGGAAAATACAGACTAGATAAACAGGCAAACTACAGACTGGATGAACCTAAGACTGGATACATTACAGAGTGGATAAATCACAGATTGGAAACATTATAAAATGGGTAAATCTAAGAATATATAGAGTACATACACTGCTGGTCAAAAGTTTTAGAACACCCCTGTGTTTCAGTTTTTCTTTTATTGAAATTCAGTCCAAGTCCAATGAAAAGCATGAAATGGTAGAAAAGACAGAGCTGAACTGTGAGAGGTTTAAAAATGGTGAGGTTACCCAGAAGTGGGAAATAATTCTGGCACTCGATGCAGTTCCTCTGGTTTGGGCCGAGTTAGTCAGGTTCATCCTACAGTGAGATAGTGTACCAAAACATAAGGCCAATTTCTGGAACAAGATGGTGAGCTGGAGAACATGGAGTGGCCAGAAGTCTTCAGAGTTAAACACCATCAAGCTGCTTTAGGATGTACAGGACAGAAGAGAGAAAGCAGAGCAGCCTATAAGAGCCGCAGTTATTGGAACTTCTGCGGCAGAGCTGGGAGAACTTTCTGCAGAATGAACAGTGAGACACTGAACTGTTTGAATTGCAATACAAACAAACAGAAAAAAATGGTTTGTTCTCAAACTTTTGACCGGTAGTGTAGGTAAATTACAGACAAAAAGGTTTTTAATTCCAACTGTTTTCTGGAGGTATAAATTACTGGTCAAACTGACTCCAAGCTTAAAGGACATTAGTAAATTTGAACAGATCATGAGGGTTAAGAAATCCATTACCTGATTTCATATGTTATGAGGAAGAACCTCTTTGCCCTTATCTTTTCACCATGCGATTGGAGGAGATCTCTGGTGGGCTCGCCCTCAAAGCTTTAGACACAATTGGCTTGCCTTTTCCAGAATTTGTCATTGTATTCTAAGAAAATGTGTGCTTTTACATTGTTCAAGAAAGCCACTTTACCAAATCTTAGACAGTTCATCATTTTATGTGTTGATTTTAGACTTTTCACCAAATTCTGCCTCAACAGTGGCTACAAAATGCGAAAAAAACCTCTAAAATCCAACTTAAAGCATTGAAGAGATTAAAGCTTGCCAGTCCTGGTACCTGGAATGGCTAGAGAGTGTGATTTCTCTCCATCAGGACTCCACTGAACCATCAAGCTGTGCATGGAGTATCAGCTTTAGAGGCCTGAAAGGAGCATTTCACAAAAGGTAGAGAATGTGGGATCAGAATGAGCGTCAAAGTCACCGAAGAGGCTGTTCAAGAGGGGTTTATTGCAGCTTCTGGTCTCCGCCTGAACTCCTAATCTCTTTATGGTAAACGTTATCGCGTGATGGCACAATCCTCACCGATGCATTTCCCACAGTACAAATGAAAGAAACCTCAGTATTTCCATAACCATACTGACTTCTTTCAAGTAATACCTCAAATTATCCGCTTCGCCGCTCACATTTCTTTCCTCTTCGCCAGGTTTGATGTTCATTCTTTTAACGTGTGTTCAGTCTTTCACCAGCAGCAGAGATGATCTGAGGCCCAACAGAACACCTGCAAAATGACACGCCTGTCAAATCTGGCTGTACTATTTTTTTTTTTTTATGCTTGATTTAATGAAGTCGAGTTTAGAGGATCTTAAATTTCTGTTGTTTACTTTAGAAATCAGTTTAATTAAATTGGTGCCTTGGCAGACCTTGAGTCCGTTTGTGGTGAGAAATCAGTGACTTGTACAACAGCTACCTTTACTTCTTCATACAAAGTAAAGATAATGTGAAATTCTTCATGTTTCATTGGTTGTGTTTAAATCTTATAAGTTCTACAGTCACGGAAACATTATTCAACCTCAACAGGCCCATGAAGGTCATCTATCTAAATGTTTTTGTTTCAGGGAGAGTTAACGATGTTTCAATACTGAAAGAAATCTTAAATGTTTTGTTTTAGGTTTAATAGTTTAATAACGAAGCCCATGTGGATCTTGGTTTTGTCGTTGTACGTTTTTATGCAGGACTGAAAAGCCACAGCTCATGCAGGTTAAAGGGGTGGGAGTGACTTCATTTGAGCTAAAAATTAAAGTACTGGGGCGTTTTTACATTTACAGCATTTAGCAGACGCTTTTGCCCAAAGCGACTTTCATTGCCTAACTACAGGGGACAGTCTCCCTGGAGCAACTTAGGGTTAAGGATCTTGCTCAGGGACCCAATGGTGGTGCTGAAGGTAGGATTCGAACCCATGATCTCTTGGTCTGGAGGCAAGTATCCTACCCACTGAGCTCCCTCCACCCACAGTCCCCACAGTTTTTGCTAAAATTACATTCTGGTTTAAGGAGATACAATTGTATTCTAAACTCCTATTATGGATTTTAATTTTCTATTGTTTTTGCACATGCCAGTGTGTGGCCAGAAGAGGGCAAGCAGAAGATTAAGCAGATACTGATGAGTTTTTGTATCTAATTAATACGCTTGATCATTATTACCATAAAACTAGTGTTTCTGGAATGCCATCACCCTCCAGGGAAGGGGGGTGTTTTACAGCTGTTTTATGGAACAGCACCTAAAGAAAGCCCAGGAACAAGAAAGAACATCAGCAGACAAATAAAGAAAGTCCCAAGAAAAAAAATATCCATGCAGGGATAAAAGTGAAGGCCATTTGTATGAATGAAGAGAAGGAGAGGGAGCAGGTCGGCCTGTCTGCCTCGGTAATGGTTGCTGAGCCGTTGCGAGGCAGGATGAGCCCTTTCAATCTCGCCTCTAATAGAGAATGACTCCACCGAATTGCGTCGAGCGGCAGCATCTGAGGGCAGCCACATTGCTATTCTGCCGGCATCACACATCAGCCCTAACAAGTCCAGACCTACAGTGTGGTTAGACTGCAGACGTCCAAGAGTGGACTCACCTTCTTACATTCTCTTTTTCTCTCCTCCAGAGCCTCTAACAGCAGCGGGGAGGGGCGGGTTCCTCGTGTTCAGGGGTTTCGCACCGCTGCCACCGCTGCTTTTTCATTTCTAGCGGCTGACAGGACGCCAAATGTTTGCCTGCCACCACTGGGAGAGCTTCCAGTAAGCATAAAGTGGCATTTTTATCTGACAGAAACTGTCCTGTTCCTTTTAGAAAATCAAAATGTTGGTACTAAATCTCATGTGGGACTTCCAGCCCAGCTCCTGAAGACCTGACCAATGGAAGAGCTCACTTGGCTGCACGTGATTTTAAATCATCTTGTTGATTCCAAATAGGAATTTTCTGCCTGTCTTATCTTTGTCATATTGAGGAGATTAAATGAAAGAAATGGGAACAAATGTTTTCCTGACAGGCTGCAAAGGGTCTAAATATACAAGAAGCCTAGATAAAGGAGCTC
>JBBPCW010001161.1:0-10093 GCA_037974425.1 Phenacogrammus interruptus
AGAGAGAGAGAGAGAGGGAGAGAGAGAGAGAGAGAGAGAGAGAGAGAGAGAGAGAGAGAGAGAGAGAGAGAGGGAGATTTTTTTCAAGGGCATAGCATGTCTGCCCTCTATAGGTAGGGAGACCCAATTGCTATGACATATAATATACATTATGCTACTGTCATACTTGGTGGTGAAACTGTAATTTTTTAACCTGGTCTATGATTTGATATGTTATAATGAAAGTTTATGAAACTTATTTTCTACAAGGTTTCTCACTGCCTAGTAATGAACAAATAGCCCATTTATATTTTAAGTAAAAATGTCAAGATATGTAAGAAAAAGAAACCTTTATTCAATCATAAGTCAACATACGTGCAAATTCTTAAGATTCTAAGTCAAAATGTTGATAGAATGTCTTTGTTTTGGGATAAAAAAAAACTTGGGGAGTCATGTGCATAAATAGTCCTCCACAGTGATTAGGTTGCCTAGACATTAATAGACATTTTTAATATTGTATTAATAAAGCTTATTTTGGGTTACCAGCTGCAATCCGCTGTGAATATAAACAGCTTGTGATGATTTAAAAATCATTTTGTTTTACTGCTTTCATGTTTTATGTCTGCTTTCATGTTGTACATCAAAGGCTGTGTGTGAATATCAAAATGGGTGAAACAGAAAGAGGTAGACATCTTTGGTAATATCACCAAATAATGATAATAAAAGAGGATGGAAAGAGGTTTATAAAGGACCTGTTTTGTTTTTTAGCTGGGAGGATGGCATCTTTCTGCACCCCCCTCCAAATCAAACCCCTACTCAAGCTAATAGGTACCATAACAAATCACACAGTGCTTTTGTAACCACACTGTCCAAACCGGGCAGAACAGAGAGTGAGATGCTATATGGACAAAAGTATTGGGACGCCTGACCATTACACCAACAGGGACTTCAATGGCATTGCTTTCAAATACTTAAACTTTAATATGGAGTCAGTCCCCCCTTTGGAGCTATAATGCTTTCCACTCTTCTTGGAAGACTTTTCACAAGATTTTGGAGTTTCTCTGAGAATTTGAACCCATTCATTCTGTAGAGTGTTTAGAAAGTCAGGAACTGACGTTGGACGAGAAGGCCTGACTCGCAATCGCTTTTCCAGTTCATCCCAAAGGTGTTGGATGGGGATGCCAGTGAAGTTCTTCTCATCCAGTCTTTATGGACCATGTTTTGTGAACTGGGGATAGAAATGTTCTTTCCCAAACTGTGTCCAAAAAGTTGGTGTCCAAAATGTCTTGGTATGCTTAAGAATGCCCTTCACTGGAAGCAAGGGGTTTAGCCCAAACCCTAAAAAAACAGCTGTGTCCCAATACCTTTGTCCATATAGTGTACCTTAAAGGGCCCATATCACGGAAAGCTCTGTTAAATTTTTGTATTTATATGATTTGCTCAGTTCACAACGTCTGTAAATGGAAACCGAGCTGCATAAACAGCCCATTTTTGTTTCAGTGTCTTTGTAATGTTGTCATTCACACATATCTGCACATATATTCAAACTACAGCAGTTTAACCAGGCCATTCATGTACGGACTGATCTTTGAATGAGCCTCACTACAGTTAATCAGTACATATATTACTGAGCTGGATCATGCATGACTTAAACCAGAGAACTGTAAAAGTGTCAAAAAGACTAATAATTGATAAAGTAATATATTACAGTTTTAAACAAAAAAGGGGGTCTTAAACTACCCTTGATTACACACAGGCCTTGTGAGAAATAAAGAGTCAGTAAACCAGCAGATGGCAGCAAATGCATGCAGGTCAGATACAATTCAAAACATCACCATTCCAAGTTAAATCGAAATTATTCAAACAATAACAAAAAAGCATGAAACAAGGGTATTTTGGGTGCCACAACACTGGTGCAAGCTTATAATTCAATTATTAACCTTAAAGTTTATTAACTACTATCAATCTAATAGGCACAGTGCCCTCCACAATAATTGGCACAACTAGAAAAAGGGTTAGATAAAATCCACCTTTTGGTGAAGTAGTTTCATCTTACGCTGATAAAAATGGGAACAATTCAACACTTGAAACAAATGTATTCAGAGAAAAACAAGAAGTCATTATTTTCAACAGAAACACATATGCCATAATTACTGGCACCTCTTGAAATTATAGTGAATTATAGTAATTACAGTAACTGAAGCATGATGCCCATTTAAGCTGAACATTTTAGAGGTGATTGGAGTGTGTAGGAACACTCCTACACACAGGCTGTAATATATGACTGCCTGATCAACAGAAGCACAAATACGAGGTGAGGAAAGGGCGAAATTTCCTTAATCATTCATCGACAAGGGAAAGATGACAGAATACACAAACCAAGTAAGGGAGAAGCATGTTGACCTTCACAAGTTAGGAAATGCTTATTAAAAATAGCTACTTGCCTGATAATGCTCATTTCTGCCATTAGGGAAATAATAAAAAGTGAACATCAACTGGAACTGATATAAACTTGACAATTATGTGGACCCCAAGGACAATGAAGTGGATGATAAAATATTTGCACAAATTATTTAAAAAAAAATAGTAATTCTCTAAAACCAGCAAAACCATAAACCACCAGTTTGCCAACAGATTTTTTCACATGTCAGAAAATATCTCTGTCAGCTAACCACATACATAAGTGTGAAACACTAATTTGACTTTTCTATGGTCTGATGAAACAAAAAAAAAACTATTTCCAGGGGCCCTATAGTGGCACAGTGGGTATGACTGTTGCAGGCTGTTCCAGGGTTCAAATCTGGGTCCTGGCATTGTGTGTGTCTCCTTGTGGTGGCATAGGTTTCCTCTGGGGTCTCCCACAGTCTAAAGACATGTGTGTCAGGTGAATTAGGGATTCTATATTGACCATAGGTGTGAGTGTGTGAGTGCGCCCCACCCAGGGTGAGTTCCTGCCTCACACCCATTGACACTGGGATTGGCTCTGGGTATGGCTTAAGTGGATACAGGAATGAATTAATAATTGTTTTCAATAAAAATCAATGTGCCATTAGCGGTACCTCTGTATTTATTACCTTGTACAACCACTTTTGCCAATAAAAACACACCTTTAACATTTAATAATGTTGGCGAATACACAGCAGCGCATCTGAGACCATTCCTCATTACAATGAAATGATGAAAATATCCTTTTCCCAACTGTAAAATATGGTGGTCATGTGATGTGGTGCTGTGTTTCCTAAAAAGGCTTTGAAAACACTGGCATATGGAATCATGGACGTCATGAAATACCAGAATGTTTTAAAGCAAAATCTGGCTGCATCTGCTAAGAAACTGAAACAGGGTTGCTGTCTATTTTGGGATGGCTGGTGGCCTGATGGTTAGGGATCTGCCCCTGCAATCAGAAGGTTGTGGGTTTGAATCCCAAGACTGCCCTTGACCCAGGTACTGTCCGCACAAACTGCTCCCTGGGCGCTGTGTTCCTGGCTTCACTTGGTGAATGACAATAGGACACTTTACAGCAGGACAATGATTAGAAGCATATGCTCAAATCTACACAAAAATTGTTACCTGACCACAGAATCAAGCTTCTGCCATGGCCATCTTAGCCTCATTGAATACCTTTGAGGTGAGCTGAACAGGCAAGTGCACAAGAGAGGGCCTAGAACCCTGGAGAGATTCTGGAATGAGGAACGGTCTCTGCTTTGTATTCTCTGAGAGTATGAAATGTTACAGGAAAGACTCTGTGCTGTTTTATTGGCAAAGGAAGGTTGTGCAGGTTAATAAACGCAGAGGTACCACTAACTGTGTCTTTTTGTTGAAAATAATTATTTCTTGGATTTGTTTTTCTCTGAATAATTGATTTCAATTGAAAGTTTTTTGTCCTGTGCGATAGCACTACTTCACTAAACCTTTTTCACTTCGTATTTTTCGAATGTTTACAAAGAGTGCCAATAACTGTAGTTACAATAGTGAGGGTCCATACATTGATGACCACAATTACACTCAATGCACATAGGCCAATTTATTAGAAGCAGCTACTGTATTACAACAAGACTTGTCTGCAGGTGCACATTTTTGATTAGCCCTCCTCTGACTTTTCAGCCATGCTCATTTTCTGACCACAGAGCTGCTCTTGGCTGGATATTTTAGGCCATTTCTGCCTAGCAGTGACACTGACTTGTGCAAGAACTGCAGTAACAGCCATGTCAGTGTCACTGCTGTGTGGAGGTTGATCCACCACTCAAAGCATATGTAGTCACGAGGAGCCCTGTGGTCAGAAACTGACCAGTGAAGAATGGGATAGAGGGGCAATGAAAAATAGTGCATGCCAACAGATGGACTACAGTCAGTAGTTGTATAGCTATACTGTGGACATTCAGTGTCATAAATTGGGAGAAGCTGTTTGTAAGACTCCACAAGAAGGGAGGGCCACAAAAAGGGAAGTCTGAAACTGCACTGAAAATGTGGGCTTTTTTTCATTTATTGCAGAAAAGAAACAACAGAAAGTTCTGAAAAATGTTGAAGTTGAGACAAGTAGAACAAGAACATATTCTGAAGGTATAATTTCTAGGTCACTATTTAAATGTAAGCATATTTGTAATGTTGGCCTTCATAGAAAATGTTAGAATAATGTATTAAATTAGAAAGAAATGCAGAACAGACAGACTTCTGGGTCTCCATGTACTTTAGTAGGAAAACTCCAAATACCTGTGAGGACTCATCACCTTTAGCTAGCTAAATTTTACCTGGGGAAATAAACCTGCGTCATTATTTCAGCATTCAAATGCAGAAGTGATCTGTTTTGATAAGAGCAACCATCAGTGCTGCCATGATGTGAATTTGGATCTTTCAAGCTGATATCTCAATCGTTTTTCTTCCGCTCCAGTAACTAGAATCCAGTAAAGTCATTTTCCACCAAAAAATAATGTATTTGCCTTTAGCTTTTTCATCTGACCCAGTTTGACTAGTAATATGCTTCGAAAACAGCTATGATCTGGCATGCTGTGATGAAAATGAGAATATTTGAACTCTTTCCCAAAGGCATTATAGATCACCTTCAGTATTAGTGAGATTGATTCATGTTATACTACATAAGGATGGTTTTTGTGCTATTAAGATTTAAGGAGAAACACCTCTGATTATTCTTATTAAGAGATGTCTGGGGGGAATACATCATAATACTTGCATGACTGAAAAGGAACGCTTCTTAAGGAATGCTTCATACGCTTTACTAGAAATGCTTACTATGCATCATAAGCAATTTCCTCCGGGATCAATTATGTTTTCTGATTTTTTCTGGTGGAATGACTTATAAGAAATGCTTCATTTGCTTTATAAGGAATCCTTTATTAGAAATGCTTCATATGCTTCATAAGGAATGTGACATGAGAAATGTTTCTTAAAGAAATACTCAATATGCTTCTTTAGGACTGTCTAATATGCTTCATAAATAAAAATGCTTCACATTTGTCACAAGAAATGATTTGTAAAGAATTGCCCTTAAGGAATACGTGAAAGGAATGGCTCATATGCTTCATGGGACTGCTACATGTGCTTCATAAAAAATGAAACAGAATGCTTCATACAGAATGGTTCTTAAGAAACAGCACATGCTTCATATCCTTCACTAGGAATGATACTTAAAGGATGCTTCATATTCTTATAAGGAACGCCTCATGTAGAAACCATGTCATCTTTAGCATTAAAGAAACTGACCCTTGATGTATAATTAATACGCTTCATGAGTAATGATTATTAAGGAATGCTTCTTAAACAATGATTCACAGACATCATGCTGTGTTGTAAAAGAAATGCTTCAAATACTTTATAAGGAATGGTTCTTAATGAGTGCACTAAATGCTTCATAAGGAATAACTGATTTTGTCACTGTCAGAACCACCTATCTAAAAAATCGAACCAAACCACAGGTGTTTCGGTACATCCCTACTGAATCAGAATGGACCCAAACACAGAGTAAAACCAGCAAACAAGTTTATTAAAATGAACAGTGAAAAAAACATGACCAATGAGGTGAAGGCCGATATGGCAATCCAACAAGCAAACATAACAGACAGGAGCAATAATCAAAATTGAGAAAAACATGCAAATCAAGCAAAGCCAAAAATATCCAACAAAACAAGAACAACAGGTACGCAAGTCAAAACACTGACAATTTGTACTGATGAAGTCTTGTGGTCAGAATTCAGGTGAGTCTGATCAGGTTCTTAACGATCTTTGGGGAGATGTGGACTGGGCTCATGAAATGGATTTAGGTTCAAGATGTGAGCTAATCTCCAAAATGGACAATGACCTGATAGAACATGACCTGACAGAACCCCCTTCTCCATGTCTGATGATTGAGAGCCCTACGTAGGTGATCATGTAGGGAAGGACCAGGGTAAGCAGAAGGGTTGAGGACCTGGCAATCAGCATGGTGGCATTCTGAAAGCTGCATCAGGTTCAGGATGTCTCACCCTGTACACCTCTGGGCATACACCTCCTAGTCCACAAGGTACTCCAAATGGCCTCTGATATCCAGTAGTGGGGTAGTTGGTTGTCACTCACTGGCCTATGTTGGGTGCTACTATGAATATGTTTTTAAAAAAGGAAACACAAAAGGTGGGGCAATACAGAACCTGAGGGGCAATAACAGGTGATCCATAGCAGGGTTCGCTTGATGCAGAACTTTAAAGGGGTCAATATACTTAGGGGACTGTTTTTTGGAGTTTAGACAGAGCCTGATGTCCCATATGGATATCCAGACTCTATCCTCCGGATGAAACTGAGGTGCTGGCCTTCATCTTTGGTCAGCCTGCACCATTTGGTGGTGGATGGCCAACTGTAAATGCACATGGCTCTCCTTCCAGACTTGACCACGCCTTCTAAACCATTCTTCCATGGCTAGTACATTGGTGATCTCTGCCTCCCAAGAGAGAACACTTGTAGTTGAAATCCCAGGAAGCTGATATGCCAAAAGTGGAAGGGCTTATCCCAGATGATGAGTGGGACTGAGTGGGATATTCCGCCCAGGGCAGATGTTTTAACCAGTCATGCTGGTTCCGAACACAAAAAATCAGGAGACACCAGCCTATTTCTTGACATATTCCTTCACATTGTCCTTTGCTTTGCAGATGGTACCCTGATGTCAGACTAATGTTCACTCCTAACCAGGTTCACTCCTAACAATGTCCTCTGGGATTTCGATTGTCTGGAATACCTCCTTGACAAATAGCTCAGCCTCCACAGTTGTGGGTAGGCCTGCAATGAGCAGTAGGCAGCACATCTTTAAAAAGCGATCTATCAAAACAGCAATAGCAGGATATCTATTAGATATAGAAAGGTTTGTAATGAAATCCACAGATATATGAGGCATGGGAAGGGTGGGCCCATAGGTCAACCCACCCTTCCCAATGGTGGATTTGACATGGGTGCAGACTGAACATGGCATGGCAGAATCAGATACACTTTAAGGATGACCACCAGAACCTACGTGATGACAAATTCATGGTTTTTGTTAACTCTGGCTGCCTGGTACTAAAGGTTTTATGAGCCCAAGAGTATGAATAGTTTACCCTGTGGGGTATCATCCAGGATAGGAACCTTGTAGTTAGTCCTTTCAATATATATTCATTATCTCCCATCAAACTGGGGCCAGTACACAGGCAGGTTTTAAAACAGGCATCGGAGGTTGTGGCTTTTTTTTCCACCCCACTGATGCAACAAGGATTTTGCTTTTATATTTTCTGAACCGGGGCTGTCAGTCATGGAGAACTGAAAGTGAACATTTTTCTTGGGTATCCAAGAGTATGATGAACAGTAAAGATGGTGAATGTATGTTTGGAACCAGTGTCTCCATTCTTCGAGAGCTAATTTTATCACTAACAAGTTTGTGTGAAAAGCAGGCACAAGGGTGTAATTTCTGTGTACTTTGGTATAGAACAACTCCGCTCCAAGCCGTCTTGGAGGTGTCTACCTCTACGTCAAAGGGTGGATCAGGATGGGGCTGAGCTAAACATGGACTTGAGGATCTCTTAGCAAAAAGTAGTTTATTCAAGTGTACTATGGGTATACTTGTTTTATGCAAAACTGAGGCAGTATATTTTAAGTTTACTTTTTATTAGAGGTGGGCATAGATGATTTTTTTAAACGCCGTTAATCTCATTGTAATCTAATTGTAACCATGTGAGACCTACATCCTGTGCTTCATATGCTTCAGGAATTATTCTGAATGAATACTTAATAAGAAATGCTTCCTGTTCCTCACAAGGGATGATTCACAAGGAATGCTTTATATTGTTGCTGTCCAAGAACAACATGGCACCTTCAGCAGAGGGCCAAATGTTGTACTACTAATGTGAGTTAATGTAAAATATTTCATTTCGAGTCGTTTTAAAGCATTGCTTTTGACCCATTGCTGTTTCACACAATCTAAAGTACAGCTGCTGTGTTCTAATGTGTGTTGCTTTCTTTAAAAAGAACAATATGCTTCACAAGGACTGATTCTAACAGAATGCTTAATTTGCTTCATAAGGACTGTCTCACACAGAAACCACATGACATCTTCAGTATTAGAGAGGCTGACACCCTAACAATCATATTTTGTGCTTTGAAGTTTTTTGAAAAAGGCACAGCTGAATATATTGTTCTTATTTAGTGATGTCCATGATTTGGACAGAATGCTTCATAATCATCTCCCTTTCAGCGTGCCCTCTATTCAGAGGCCCGTCGTGCTGAGCCTGTGAGCAGAAAATGGCTGAGATATGACTCTGAAGCTCAGACTGATGGAAATCTGCACAGATTGATAGATTTGGCTGTCAGAAACAGCACAGGATTGCAGTAAATGGCATCAGGCCTTATTTTTCAGTTTGGTGAAAATCCTACCATTAATACCCTGCAAATGTCTCCTGACAGCAGCATCACCCTGCTCAAACACCATGATTGCTCTAGGCCAAAATGTGACTTCTTACAAAAGGAACATGAAAGCCACCAAGCTGTTGCTTAAGATTGCTACCTGGCAACAGTGATTATCATAGTGCTGATGTCTTCCCACCCAAGACATCATTACCCCCCACCGCCCAGTTTGTTAGAAACACATATCTTGAAGATCCACCTCATTGCTGTATAATTAGAGGCCAATTGTTGTTAATTCTGGCACACTAAAGTGTTTTCCCTGCTCCTGACACACTTGATCCAACTAATAAGCTCATTAACAAGCACTTCCTGAGCAAAATGGGGTGTGTGACAACATGTAAATGGGGAAACATGCAGCATTTACTCCAGGACCAGCATCTGGAACTTGTGCTCTAGCCCTTCAGCAATGGTCAGTCAACAGACAGGCTGGACGTCTGTAGGTAGTAAACCAAGCTGGACCTCTGTGTGACCCTAACATATATAAAGACATCAGCTACGCTGCTGTGCTGGATACACTCGTTTGAATGCACAGACACTATAAAGTCAGGGGTCCACACATGGAACATCTGCTAAATAGTGGTCATGTGGTCAGAAAGTGACCAGAGATACACAGGGTAGAGAGTGGGTGACAAATTGTGCATGACAACAGATGGGCTATGGTCAGTAATTGTAAACCTGGACTAGAGTGCACCCCTGATCAAATTACCGTTGTGTAGATTTTGGTGAAATATGTATAAATAGTACACATCCTCTACTGAGAAAACACATTTTAATATTTATGATCGTTTATCCAAGTTATTTAATATATTAGAAAAAAAACATTAAACAAGTTATGAAACAGTATATACTGAATTTTTCCCATATGTTAAATTCAGCACATATAAATTGTGGACTAAACCATGCATGTTAAATGCCCTGCTTAAGTTTGTTGATTTATTATCACTTCATAATATGAGGTGGTTGGTGCATTTTGATGGTGGTACTTCATATTTTGCTTTTAAAGAAGAGTGAGTGAGAGTCAGGATTTTCAGTTAAGAACTAGGGCTGGGAATTTAACGCGTTAATTAGATTAATTAATCACTGAAAAAAAGAACGCGTTAATATTTTTAACGCAATTAAAGCGCATAGACATGTGACGTTACACTTTGTAGAACTGCAGCCAGATACTCTTGGGTAGAGCTCGGATACTCGGATCCTTTTT
>JBBPCW010001177.1:0-10091 GCA_037974425.1 Phenacogrammus interruptus
AGAATTGTGTGATTGTGTCGTTTTGAAGAATTGTGTGATTGTGTCATTTTGAAGAATTGTGTGATTGTGTCATTTTGAAGAATTGTGTGATTGTGTCATTTTGTAGAATTGTGTGATTGTGTCATTTTGAAGAATGGTGTGATTGTGTCATTTTGTAGAATTGTGTGATTGTGTAATTTTGAAGAATTGTGTGATTATGTAATTTTGAAGAATTGTGTGATTGTGTAATTTTGAAGAATTGTGTGATTGTGTCATTTTGAGGAATGGTGTGATTGTGTCATTTTGTGGAATTGTGTGATTGTGTAATTTTGTAGAATTGTGTGATTGTGTCATTTTGAAGAATGGTGGGATGAAAAACTGAGTGATACTTTTCTTTTTTCATGATCAACACAAAGGGAATGTCAGTCACTGAAGACAGTCCTGATGTGTCTCTTCACAACCTCTAGTTTAAGTCTTTGTGGCTAAATAATGCGTTACTGCAGACTGTTAAATATTAAAAAACAGTCAGTTATGCTTCTTTAAAGTGTTTCTAATGCTTTTTTTTTGTAATGACATTTTGAAAAAGTAGCATGTTGTATATTTTTTAATCTGAGTGTGGGTCTGAAATCTGCCAGGCTGCTTTCACTCTTTTGAGCCTCTTCTGTTGTTCACTAATGATTAACAAATCTGGGTAAACTGTTCTCCTGACCAGCTTCCCGAAATCAGGCGTTTTAGCCATTTCATTGATCCATAATGTACTTGAAGCATTTTTTTAGTTCTGTTTATGTACTCACAGCTTTCTTCAGTCACATCTGGAGCCGGGAGACGTCACCTGATGAACTGAAGCAAATCTCCTCAAAGGGTAAGGTGCAGCTTCTTCTGGAGCCACAGCTGCCAGTTAAAGGTTCTAGATGGCCTCCTTGTTCTTTAACAAGGAGGCCTCAAACATCTGTCCTTGGTGGGCTGAGGGCTGAAAACAGCTAGCGTTAGCCTTCTATTCTCGTTAGCAGTCAGTGTGGGACACCTTGGACCATGAGTCGTTTCAAAATGTTGACAGAAGTTAAACACTGCAATGGTCGTACATATAAAGCAAACTTTGGTCAGTAAATGATCTAATATTACCTATTTGCTCCAATGGTCCCTTAAGGCCCACTGTTCTGTAGTTGCTACCTTACCTAAATGAGCCCTAATATGGGTTTCTTTATGAGAAAAATGACTAAAAATCATAGGACTTTATCATAAACAAACATATTAGAATGCTGATACGGCACTGTGTGCAGTTTTCCCTCAGTTGTCACTGGATCATCTGAACTAAGAGTACGAATAATGCTATGATAAGCTACAAGCTGGTTGATGCTGAAGTCGTATGGAAGTCGTCTGCTATTAAACCTCAACACTATCAGACAGCGCCAGCTCCCACCATCAGCTGAACGATCACCTTTAAGAAAGCTTGCAGGTCTATTCGGAGTATTCTGGTGAAGCTGATGTCAGTTCAGTGAGCAGCAGTTCATTCGTGTAGCCGTAATTTGGTTGTTTTTAAATGTTTACCTGTAGGTCAGAGATGAATCGGACTGTTCTGTTAATAAAAGGCTGCTTATTTTAATTGTAAATGAGTACAAGATGTATCCAATATTACATATTATGGTATTTAAACCAATACATGCTTAGTAATAAATGTTTTAAAACAGCGTTTGTGAAATAAAAAATAAGTGCAAATTAAATAGCAATCCAATTAATTTCAATAAAACAATGCAGAACATTTTCAGTGTATAATTTGTAAACCATTCAGTATTGCAGAATTTAAAAAAATCCTTGTGCTCGTATCAATTATCTCCTTTCATGAAGCTCTTTACTTCTCTTGTTCTTAGATTTTTATGCAGCTTTAGGTTCCTCAGTGGAGCTGCCATGTGCTGAAGGCTCAGAATGGAGACGGAATGGATCAGTGGTGGCTTCAGACCCCGTTCTAAACCTACGCGACGCCAGTCTTAAAGACGAAGGTTCCTACACTTGCCATGGCCCAAATGGAGACCTAACGGAGACCCTGCACCTGAAGCTTGGCTGTGAGTGGAGTATTTGTTGAATGTGGTGTAAAAAATGATGGTATAAGTGATATGCATTGAATCCTCATTGAATCTTCTCACACAGATGCTCCTTCTCCACCAGAAGTACAGTGCTGGGCTCCTAGTTATCCAGAAAAGGCTTTGTGCTCCTGGACTCTGACGCCAGACCCAATACTGCCCACTCATTACATCGCCACCTACTGGTAGCCGTTGAAAACTCAGTGTACTTTAGAGGAGTAGTGCGACCTAAATCTGTCCTCTATACCCCAAATGTAGTCAATCAGTCGACACATGTTTGGTGTCCAAGGTTTGCTTCTAATATACACATTTTTTTACTCTTACATCCCAAGAGCAAAAATGCATAAAAATGGATATATTGCCACGAAAAAAGCTGTGACGTCCGGGCTTCGTCCTCGGCCCAGACGTCACAAAATAAAAAAAACATCTGCAGGTTCTGCATTAGTGCGGGGGTTTAAGCAAACAATTATTAGTTCAGTTCTCAGAAAAAACTCGTATTGGACTGAAACCGTGACTGCTGATCCGGGTTAAAGTGTGTGTGTGTGTGTGTGTGTGTGGGGGGGGGGGTTACTGTGTATATTATTATGGCAATTATTAATACAGGTAATTTTCTGACTCCAATCAGAAAACTAAATTAATTGCAATGACCATTCTGTCATACGTGGACACGCCACAGCATACAGTGTGAAATTCTTTCTCTGCATTTAACATGTTCACCAAGTGAAGCAGCCAGGAACTCAGCACCCGGGAAGCAGTGGGTGGTACCCTTGCTCAGGGTACCTCAATGGTGCTTAGCAGACTTGGGAATCAAACCTGTGACTTCCTGATCGCAGGGCAAACACCCCAAACACTAGGCCACCAGCTGCCCCATAATGAGTGGTTTTATGTACAACACTCAATTTAGAAATCATCAATATTTCACATAAACACTGGTGGGTTTGGATTGAAGGAAGTGTAACAGTTTCTATTAGAGGCCATTCCAGTATCCAAATTTTGCAGCCCTCTTTACAGCCAGTAACCATGTCACACCTTGGAGGTTGTAACTAATGTAGATAGGTCCAGCAACAACTTCACCTAAACAGAAATGAATGAAACTGCAATGACAATTGAACGTTGAGGCAAGAAGGATGTAATCGCAGGATCCAAAGATTTAAGGCTAATGAAAAAATGAACAAACATATAAACAAAAAAGAGGCATCCTGGGAACATGAAAGTACAAAAACACAAACAAAACCGAGGGGTCTAGGGTACACAAGAACAGAAGATACTACAATAACAAAAGTTTACAAAAAGCAGCAGGCACTACGCCTTCATTTTACCCTGTAAAATGACCTTAACTTTGCCTTAACTTCCCATACAGGGAAAAAGTGCATAGATTAAGCTGATTAAGGGGTAAAACTACTGAATTTTCTTTTTACAATGTACCCCTTAAATAATAGAACCTCCTGAATGAATGCCTTAAATGTAAGATGAAGGGGTTTCACACTCCTTAAATCTAATTTTAAAGTAAAATAAAGGGGTCGGTTTCACAAATTAACAGTCACGTAATTCAGATGAAGGGTTTTGGTATATTTTCAGGCGTAGATTAAGGAAGGGTTTAGCACAGTTTAAATACATTGTGTTTCGTAGTGAGGACAAGAGGTTTTACATAAAATCCACAAACACAGAGAGAATTCCCGGTGTTTATACTGACTAGGGAAACGCGAACACCTGGGAAGGGGCAGGGTTACCGGATAACAGGGGGGTGGGGCTAAAGCAAAGCTAAGCCCAAAACAGATTCACCTGGATCCAACTTCACATGAGGAATATAAACAACAACATAGATAAGAAAACAAGACGAAAACAGAACATTACAAAACCCGATCCAAATTTTGACCACCCAACAATAACCCCTTTTCTCCATCCAACCGAAATCCACCAAGACTTGTGTGAAACTGCCTAATCTAGAAAACACAGCTTGTATATGTGGGCTGATAAGACCCACTGTTGTCTATCAAAACAGAAAAAATCCATAATTAAAAACATTACACACTACATTTTATTTACAACATTTTATTTAGAACTGAAGATACAATAAAAAATAAACATTTGAATTAAACCACATAAGGTTTAAAACAAAACTCACATAAGGAATCAAGACAAATAAGAACAATTGAAGGAAACAGATGAACATGCATGTGGGTATAAGAACAGTGCTTGGAGGCTTTGAGCAGGTTTGAGTTTTGAGGACTTGTGGTAGGGAGTTCCTGAGGGAAGGGGCAGCTACAGAGAATTCCCGGTATACGTGGTTCTAGACGGGGGCCAGCGTGGGCCAGGGCCCCTGTAGAATTGTTCCTGGTCCTTGTTATGGCCCCTGCACTGAACAGCCAATGATTTAAATTTTAATTTCCTATATTTAACAATTTTCTCCAGGATAAATAAAGTTTTCTAATTCTGATTCTGATTCTGATTTAAGGAAGGACGGAACTAACTCTCCGTGTGTTCTAGACATACTGTTTAAAGCACCACACACACACGCTGTTATCTAGAACCTTATAACCAGCAGCGCGAAGTGTACACTTTCAGTCAAGTGCACATAAATGCTTTATGGGATTTTGAGACTCAGTGTGTGAGAATTTCTTTTTTCTTTCTATGTTTCCTCCTCACTACAGTGAGATGATGACGGTGTGATTTAAAAAGTGTGATTTCATGATTATGTGTAAAAGAACTGTAATGAAAATAAATGAAAAATTAAATATAAAATATAATAAAATGTTGACCTGTTTCGCCGTTATATGTGCCCCCCCTAAACACCGGCCCCACCTCGGCCCCCTGGGTCACTTTGGTCTAGAACCAGCACTGATTCTCCCGTCCACTCCTGGGTCCTGTTCCATGAAACAGGATTAAGGGAAAGTCTTATTTCAAGGGAAAGTTAGCCAGACTTTCCCTTAATCCTGTTTCATGGAACAGGACTCAGGTTGGGTGCTTTGTACTGACAGGTTATCTTCACCAAACATTTTGTCATTCCACATTTGGGGTAAAGGGAGAGCTCTGGCAGGTCAGCATGTGTGTTATGGGGCACTTCCCTGAGTTTCTGACCTTCGGCCCTCCTCTTGAATGTCTACAGGTTTCCTGGTGATGGAGAACCGGCTGTCCATTCATGCCAGATCCAGAAAGAACACGACAGGCAATGTGTGCTACAAGGTTTAGAAATCTTATCAGAAGGGCCATACCTGGTCAATGTCACCGCTGTCAACGCTCTAGGGAGCGCAACCCGCATCCTGCCTGTCATTTTAGAGGACATAGGTAAGATCAGCTATCATTTAGGCTTAAATTAGTCACTCAGAATCCCATTTCTCTCACCACCAATGTTACTTTGAGAAGAGTGTAGTCCAACGGTATCTCAATACATGCTTCTGTTACTGGTGTGACTGCATTAGCAATAACACTATGGTTCTTCTATACACTACGAAACACAATGTACTTAAAATGTGCTTAACCCTGCCTTAATTTACCCCTGAAAATACACTAACCCTAACCTTAACCCGAACCCTAACCCTAACCCTCCTAATTTGAATTAAGTGGCCATTAATTTGTGAAATGACCCCTTCATTTTACCTTAAAAGTGGATTTAAGCCATGAGTGTGAAACTTAAACATAAGTGATTCATTCAGGAGGTTCTATTATTTAAGGGGCAAATTTGAAAAAGTAAGTAGTTGTACCTCTTAGTCTGAGCCCTTTTCTGGAAATTAAGGACAAAATTAAGGCGATTTTAAGGGGTAGTGATTTTGTAGTGAAAGCTTTATTATTATTATTTTATTTATTTGTTTGTTTATTTTTGAGCTGGAATTTGGTGCCTCTTCTCTCCTGACAGTGTTTTGCCAAACATTGCCAAAATATCCATTAAGAGTGCAGTGCAGTCAGATTTTTGATAATTTGATTCAATTTTTGTGGTCAAGCCACCTCCGTCATATATGTGGAGAGAGAACGGAGGGGCGAGTCTCCTTAAAAGGGCAAAGAGGAGAGAGATGTCACAGCTGTGGTAGCCAGAAAGGGACAAAATACAAATCAATCTGAGCTAAACACACAGCAGACTCAGAAACAGACGGGTCAGTTGTAAAAATAAGGTGTGTGTCACTGTTCATTCTGGTTTAATTAAAGGTAATCCGCCCATGAAAAGAGCTATGAATGCTTTAATCGGGCTAAAGTGGTTCACTTCACCCATTTTCAGCCACCCTTAACCATAAATGGCTTAGGAAGAGAGCAGGTTAACACACCCATCTCTGGGTGCCAGTTCAATACCCCACTGTGAGCTGAATTATTATACAACACGTTTTGCCATAAAACCAATGTTTGTGTGTCTTCAAACACTGGTTTTACAATGCAATCACAGTTCACATTTTCTTCATATTTAACTGCATTTTTTTGCCAGACTATTCCTATGAAAACATCTCCTGACTTAGATATTCTTCCAAGTTTATTCTCTTGGTCTGCAGTGAAGCCTGATCCCCCTGTAAAAGTGAAGGCCACAGCTTTACCAGGCAAGAAGGTCCATGTGCAGTGGGCTCCTCCACCAACGTGGCCAGACCCTGTGAACTTCTGTCTTAAATACAAAGTGCACTTCTACTGGGGCAAACCTAACTTGGCCAGCATCGTAAGTCCAATCTGAAAGGCATGTTTGAGGTGAAAATGCTAATACATGCTAATAAGTAACGCTAGCATTGCTCACATGTTCCAGATGGGTCCCTATGAGTCGGACAGCGTGGTGCGGAGCGGGCTTGTGGCTGGAAGGACCTATCAAATCCGAGTGTCTGCCAAGGACTTCCTGGACTACGGTCAGAGCAGCGAGTGGAGCGACCCTGTAAACATAACTGTAGCTGATGGCTAAGCTACACGACCACCTAAACACAAGAAGCCAGCACTTTTGAAGGTAAAACTAGAGGCTTCAAAGAGAAGATCATTGCTATTTTGTGATTATGATACATGAAATATGGAGAAACGTGTGTTAACAATGTAAAATTCACCTCACCACTTGTAAAAATGAGGTACAGTGTAATTTTTATAATTTAGAAAATTAAACAACTTTTTAAAACATTTGCTTGTCCAACCATTCCTAAAAGACTATCACATCTTGGAAGCATGAAGGATGACTCATTCACTGTGTAAATCATTTAGTTTTCCACTTACCCCAGACATAGTTATGTGTTTGGAATCCAAACTCTTTTAGTTTAAGACCAGAGCTACAAGGCTAACGTCACTAACAAACACTGAAAGTCATTAGTCACCTGAATTTCCCCTCAAAAGTTGTCTAAACCCTCTCGGACCATGTCAGCCTCTTCGCTATGCAGGAATAGTCTTGTGGATGTGGTTTAGTACATATTATGAGTCATGATGAATGGGCCAAGATCAGATGGTCTTTGCCACAAAATCAAATTCTAGGTCATTACTTCTACTCCTGAGGTGGATTGTGAAAACAGACCCTGTTGTTCGAAAAGGCTGCTACAGTGTTCGGTTGTGTGGTGAAGTTTGGTTCATTTTTACAGCTCATAAACTGTGTCCTAAACTATATTCACAAGTCTGTTCAATCTCAATAAAGAGCTGAATGTGGTTTGAGTAGTGGGTTTTGAGGATGCATTTGTGTGACTATTGACTCCCAGTTCGAACCCTAAACATGCCTTGGTTGGATTTGTATTATGTGAAAAATTAAACAAACTATTCCTTTACTCAAGTTGTTTTCACATTTTTGTACAGTGTGGAAAAACTTTTTAACCTACATACACTATTCCACCCTTGAATTCAGTTTATTTTTTTAGAGAAGCTGACTAGCTTTTTAAAGACAGTTTTCGTCTATTTTAGATATAGTAAGCTTGGTGTATTCAGATTTATTTCCAGTCTTCATAGCTGGTCCTACACGACTTAACCATAAGTAAGTGAGCGGCACAGATCCATTCCAGAACTGCAAGAAATGGAAAACTGTCATCATCCGGCAGAGAAGTTCACAAGTTGTTTTTACCAAGTTTAAGTCAAGTCTCAAGTGTTTGTGCTCAAGTCCATGTCACGTCTCAAGTCTTTGAGTGGCAATGTTTACACACAGCGACTCTAAATGTGGGATGTTTGAGCTGTAAATGTTGAGCTCTAAATGTTTAGAAGATATGCTAATTGGCCACGCCTCACGTGATCTGCCCTCACCAACATGGAGGATTGGCCTAAAAGGATCTTAAATCGAAATGTTATATATGAAAAAAATATCTCTCACTCTAAATGTGAAACTCCACAGTTGGGGCTCGTTGACACCTTTCCAACGACCCCTTAAAAACCGCTATTAGCTGAAAACCGTTCACCTCGGACAAAAGTAATGCGACACCGGGGCGAGGTGAACGGTTTCCAAGTCGTTGGAAAGAGTGCGAGATATAAATAAATAATCCCATGAAAACAACATTGTTCACGAGTCAGGACTCACGAATCACAGTCCAAGTCAAGTCTCGAGTTGTTGAGGGAAGTCTAGAATCAAGTTTGTGCGACTCGAGTCCGAGTATCAAACTCAAGTCACCATCTCTGTCATACAGCAAAGCACCTGAAAAGTCCCGGTTTATCTGTTTTAATGGGGAAGCCCAGACAGTGGCCAAGAAGTATTAAACATGCGAAAGTGCAGTAAGGAGAATGTAGGAGAGTGTTAAGGTCCATATTAACCTTCTGGCCATATAAACCTTCTGGCCTGAACAAACCCAACTAGCCCAGAAAATCAGTCCAGTCAGCATGTGGTTGAAATGAATTTATTATCGATTCATTCAAGCTCATTCCAATGTTACAAAAGACACATTTTAACTCAACGGTCAGTTGGCTTTGTATAATCTACTGAATGGACTCAAATGCAGGGTGGAAATACAAAAAGCAGCTGGATTTGGGTCTGATTACATGTAATGGCTTAAACTGCAGGCGTTATCAGTCAGTCACGTCGACTACGAGTGGCGTGACAAACTCGGAATGGCGAACGCCCAGAGAGAAAGATGGCGGCCGAGGCAGGTGGGCCGTGACCTTCTCTGGGCAGTGGGTACCCGGGCCGGGTTTGCGAGTGGCGTCGTTGGGGATGCTGTGGCGGCTCTGGATGGAGAACGAGGGCTGCCTGTTCAGGTAGATGCTGGGGTCCGTGCTGTTGTAGTGACCCGGGCCGGGTGTCATGGCCAGATCCTCAGATGGTCCCCCAGTCTTCCTCCGAGTGGATATGGAGTAGCTGGCGCTGGACGGCTTGTTGGGTGCTGAAGAGCCCAGGAGGCTGGGTAGCGTGTAGCGGTTGGGTGCGGGGATGGCGTCCACACTCCGGTAGCGTGTGCGGAAAGCCATGGTGTAGGAAGGTGGCCGAAGCTGTCTGTTCAGCGGAGGAGCCTTCTCCGGGCTGTAAGCTCCTGGACCCGGGGTTTGGAAAGTGTCAGCTAGGATCGAGAACAATGACTTCATTACTGCTTATATCTGTGACCATCAAAGGCATGAGAAAATTCATTACTCAAACCATACTGTGTTATAAAATAGGCCTTTAGGCCTCTCACCAGACAGCTTCTTTCTCCCCAGCATTGAGTAGGACGGAGTGCCGTCTCTTCCGAAGCGAGTGATCCTGGCATCCACTTGGTAAAGAGGACCTGGACTGGAGTCCACCGACACCACTTGGTGAAAGATCAGAGTCAGAGTGCAACATAAGAGAAAGAATATGAAAACATCACCATTACTGGTGTAACATGGGTTTCAGATTATAATATACAGCCATGGACAAACAATAACATACAGCATCATTGCCCTTCCTGGTTATTGCTTCTGTAGTGTGTGGGAGTGTGTCTGTGTAAAATGTGCAGGTCACTATTGTTTTATACACTTATCCAAAGTTTAAAAATAATACATATAAATAATTCATTATATTTTACAATAAATGTGTGTGACTCTGTTTCATCCATCAGAAACCGAATCAGGAAGCTGACACAGACACACTCACACACACACTACTGCACTCACAACACACACACACACACACACACACACACACACACACACACACACACACACACA
>JBBPCW010001203.1:0-10090 GCA_037974425.1 Phenacogrammus interruptus
AACGTTTGCGTAGAAAGAGGCGTACGCATCTTTTAGGTCCCGTTTTGTGCCTACGCAACGGTTATAAATGAGACCCCTGGACTCTGTAAAGCTGCTTTGTGACAACTTGGTTGTAAAAGGTGCCATATAAATGAAATTGAATTGAATTGAGGAAAACAGTATCCCATTTGAACGTTTTTTCTTTTGTTTTAATTTTCACCCATGTGCCCTGTCTTAGAGTATGCTATTGATTTTTCTTACAGCAGTAGCGACTGGCCCCAGCAGGCTTTGTATCTGTGGTGTCAAGGCCTTCGCCACTGAAAGTGGTGTGAAATGATCCAGTAAAGAAAAGTTGGCTCTACTTGTAAACAGAAGGATGTAGCTGCTAAAATTCTGGTTACAATCACTGAGGCGATTTTATGGTGTTTGTTCTAGCGCGGTTTCAGTGATGCACTTTTCCAGTAATAACAAGGTTTAGTTCCTGCTGATTATGCCTCTCGCGCCTCTAATGGTATGTTTGGTGCGTGGTGCTTTCCCCGTTTCACTTTCGCCCAGAATGACTCTTTATTAAGAATGAGAAGTGGGGGGTTCTTCGGTGTTGCTGTGGATGAATGGCAGTTTGGGGATATTGACACAGAGAGGGGAGCTTGGTTGCAAGTAAAATGAATCTTTTATACTGAACAGGAAGGAAAGTCTAGTCTTTTCACAAACAAAGTAAGATTATGCCTGCTCTGTAGTAACACTGGTTGTGCTTTTAAAAGAAAAAAGAAGACTAATCTAACAAGTTTCTTTAATTGTTAGGTCATTTGCATACTATTCTGTAGTGCATTGAATGTGCAGTAGCTGCACACTTTGGCCTTTATTCATCAAGTCTGCATAGAAACAAGGTTGAAGTGCCTGGAATGATGTACTTGCTCCACGTCTGTCCTATGTAAATGTCCTTACAAGAGTGATGATTGGAGCACAATTAATGAATCAGCTTCAGCAGTGTGGAAAACCATTATGCACCCACTAATCTCTTCTTTTTCCCAATAACACACCCAATTTATGCTCATATGCATATGAGCCCCTAGTAATCCTTCATGGACTAGTCCGCCGCACTGCCATGATTGTGCCTGAGCCTCACACATTTATCTGCTTATGCTGACTACTCAGCTGGATGGACTTATGAGCTAATAATGATCCAAGTCTGCGTTTTACTCCACATTTTAGCATGCAATTTGGATCAGTATACTTGTATATGGTTGGGATACCAATACAGTTCACTTTGACTTGAATGAGATTTGATGAATAAGGACCATCATGTCCTCAAAAACTGGCCAAATGGTCATTCAACTTAATTTAAAGTCCTTTTGAAGCCTTTCTGCAGTTCTGCAGCCGTTCTTAGATATTATAAATCTAGGTCTTACCTAACTGAATCATTCTTGAGAGATTATTGGAATATGGTATTTTTCTCCAGGAAAGGCATGTATACAGCTGACACATATATAAAGTAATAATTTGAAGTCAGCCAGTGCAGTTGTCCAATCGCTAGTAATGAAAACACCTTCCCTTTTAATATGCAAAGTGGAGACTCGTCATTCGATCTGCTTGAGGCCACTGTCTAGCTCCGTGTCTCTGTTCCGGTGAAAATAAAATACAAAAAAATCCATAATAACCTCCCATCAGGCAGACGCTCAGGGATGTGTGCATGGATAATATTTTTTGCTGTGTCGTATGTTCCTCTGGCTCCTCGGCTGTTAGCAGCTTGGCTGAGCCGAGAGTGAAGGGAGAGGCTGGTCTTGTTTGAGGGGGAGACAGTATTACCCACTTTATGCCCTATTTTCCTCCTCTACCTTCCAGAAGGCGTGAGAGAGGGAGCGTTATTAGTTTTGCAGAAAGTCACTGGGAGGCAGAATTTGGGCGCACAGAGCTTTGCCAGCTAGCACACAAAGCTGAGACTGCCAGTGTGCTTTGCTTAGCCTAACTTGGTGTTTGCACACAGCCATATATCACACAGTGATTGTGACATGAGTGCCAAAGGCTACAGTGATTGCTTCACCTCCCACAGCCTTTTGTGCTCTAGTAGGGATCATTGATGCTTGTAAACAGGTGTGCATGAAAAGAGACTACACCAAAAGAAAAAAAAAGGAAAAAAAAACACGGAGGGGCGAGAAGCGGGATGTCAGGGTGACAGATGTGGAACATGACTTGCATGGCATGTAACAGCTTTTAAGGCCTTTAAATCAGTGTGGGTTTAATTTTTAAATGCGCTCTCGCGGTGCTCTTCCCACCTTTCACGCTGGGAAGCTCTATCTTCAGAGATAAAGGTGAGCAGTAGAAGGTGATGTGTGCCCCGCCCCCCCTTACTGTCGTGAACCTCCATGTATCACCCTCCCATTCCGTTTTAGAATTGCTTTTCTGAACATCTCTCTGAGTCTGATGGAGTTGACACTGACTTACAAAAATCTGCCTAAAAAACTATTGTGCGATTCGATGTTCAGGTGGGTTTATTTGGCAAAACCTTACCATTTTGTATTGAAGTATAAAATGCTTGGGGTTATTATAAATATATTAAATGTTATAATAAATATATATCTGAGATAACTGTCCTTTGTCCTAAAGTAGAGCAATTAGTTCCACAACTAATTCGTGCAACAAAATATTTATGGTAGTTTCATTTCATTTACATTTCATTCAAAATATCTGAACATCTAACCCAGTAATGTGAGTCAAATCAAATTATAGGTGTATTGTCAACTGAGCTTGCAACTGGGACCTGACCAATGTGTTAGATGAGCTAATCGGTGTTCAGATTCTATGGATGTTTTGGTAAAGGTGAAAAATCTGCTTTTCTCCCATCATAATGGACACATCTGTACCATATTTTGATTGTCTCTGTTTTATTCTGTTCACTTTAAAGTCAAAACAGTTTAATAATTAATTCTATGTGAGAATATAAAATGATTCAAACCAATTATATATTTATTTCCTGTCAATATTGCTGACAGCCCCATTTTTCTTCTTATCTGGGCAGCTTTATAAGCCCCTTTTCATCTAGGTGGCCATCTTATGTTTGACATAGCGTTTGATCTGTCTGTTTGACTCTCATGAGACTTGATTTGCTAATATATTATATATTTTTGAGGATAATTTTGGTGTATTAATAGGATCAATGTTTCTAAAGGGTGTGCGATGATATGCGATTATCCACTTCTCTTTTTGAGCTGAGTGTAGCGATTTGGGTGTGAAGATATTGGTAAGAGTCTCAATGTTAATAATCAGCAAAAACAGGTATGAACTGTTTAAACAGTATATTTACTGTGTGCTGCTATATCCTTCTGGTTGGGTGCATAATTGAAACAGCTGGAACTTGTTTAGTCTTTAAATGTAATTAGCTGATTTTGAACTAGTACATAAATAAATGGCTGTTACTAAATACCAGCCGAGCATCTACATACCAGTTAATTATTTTTGTTAGAACAGCTATTGACCTCAACAGGTAAAAATGTTCTGCTGCACTGTGTGTGATCACAGTAGATCACACAGCTGCCCTGTATGTGGGGAAGTTAGGGTTTGATACCAGGAAGTAGAATCTGACGGTCAATCATTTTCAAGGTAATATTTTTTACAATATGGCCAGCGAATGCTAATTAGCACCTCTGAGATGGAGCTTAGTTTAAAAGTAATCCAGCAAGTTTGGTGCCATTTAATCTATATTCATCTCTTTAAAATGCAAATAGCTGTTTTTGAGGCACTGCCTGGCCAATTAAGCTTAACTTTGCATGCTGCCTTTGTATGCGCTACTCTGAAAATGTACATTATGGTTGCAGCAAAGAATTAATCAGTGCAGCAGCTTTATTATGACCTTCCAATCTTTACATCCGTCAGTGATTTGAGTGTAGGGTCATAATGTGAAATCAGTGGCTAAGTGGGAAGCTGCTAGTCTGCCAATCCTGGCCCAAACCTCGTGTCTTTTGTGTAAGACACATCTGTATTATTGAATTTCTTGAAGCGTTGTGGTGACATTTTTGTACACCCCATGTTCTAAGCTCACCAGTTAACAATGAAAAGAAAATCCTTCTGTTTTTTTATCTGCTTTACACGGATTTCCATCCATCCATTAACTGAGCCATTTTTCTGTAACCAGAGTCAGTGGAGCCTGTTCCAGCGGGCATAGGGTGAAAGGCGGACAGGGTGCCAGTCCATCACAGGGCACACACACAGACAAACACACTCATCTGGGGGCAATTTAGCATCTCCAATTAAACTCACCTAGGGGCAATTTAGCGCCTTCGATTAAACTGCCGTGCATGTCTCTGGACTGTGGGAGAGAGTATGTGGTGAAAACATGCAAACTCCACACAAAAAGGACCCTCAGCCATCCTAGCACCTTTTTGCTGTAAGCTCTATCCGTTGCACCATCATGCTGCCCTTCACATTGATATCAGTATTTCAGTAATACTGAATGTAGGCATGATGAAATGTGCCATGCTCTCATGGCCACGCCTCATATGCAACAACCCCAACCCCTTGAGAGTCTTCAACCAACTTAGCTATAAGAGTACAGTAGAGGTAGAGTACAATACTGTAGAGGTCAATAGAGGGTGGAGGTGATCTAGTGGGTAGGATAAATCTTACCTTTAGCATACCACCGCTGGGTTCCTGAGCAAGACCCTTAACCTCATGTTGCTCCAGGGAGACTGCCCCCTGTAGTTAGTGAATGGATGTCACTTCAAATGCCATACATGTAAATGTATAAGTAGATTTTGTTGGAAGAGTCTCTAATCCTCAACAACAGGAACAACAATCTCTGCCAGAGCCCTCTCATTTTCTCCCCCACATGATTACATTCTGCATTTTTCTGTCCCTTGCAGGATCGAGCATCCTTTCTCCATCATGTCTACAGGCTAGCTTGGCATATTGTGTGTTTTTGTATGTGTTCTTAAAGAGTGTACAGAAGTAAACCTTTGCTGTCCCTCTTCTGCATCAAAGACACTGACCAGGCCGACCTAAGTAGCATTGAAGCAATAAACCAGATGCAAAAACCTAAATCTGAAACTTTTTCTAAGTCAAAATTCAAAAAATCATATGCAGTCAAAAAGTCGAGGCAACACTGTTTTTATTAAAGGCAGCTTTGTGTTTCTTTAGAACAGTGATCAGGTGCTCTCTCTTTTTCTCAAGTCCATACACATTAAATAGACCTTTTACACCACTCCCCTTTATTTTAAGATGACACCTACTTTTGGCTTCATGTCCATAAGCGTATTTAATGAAATGTTCAAAACAAAATATTACTTACTCAGTACGGCTCATCCTCAAATGGTAATGCCCCATGTCTTGTGCGTGTGTGTGTGTGTGTGTGTGTGTGTGTGTGTGTGTGTGTGTGTCTGTGTGTGTGTGTGTGTAAATAGTTCATGCACACTGACTCTGTCTATTAAGCTATAAAGACATATATTAAGACATATATTAAGCTCTGTCTATAAACTGCCTTCTGAACAGCTTTCTACTGAAACCCTGTGTTTGCAAGTTCTTCTGACAAAACTCACCCTTCACTTCTGAAGCAGCTGGCTTCCCTATTTTGAGTTTGGGCCTTCTGACAGATACCCCTTTCATGTCATTCAGTATTTAGAAACAACACAGAGGGTCCCTGCAGCTTCAAGCAATTCTGAATGAGTTCTACGGAAGAGAAGGTATACTATATTAATTTAGTATTTATATCTTTCAAATCTCCATCAGTGGCTGGACCTGGTGTTTCCAAGTCTTCAGTCCTCCACACAATAGGCTTTAAGTTCTTCTGGAACTTTTTTTTTGTGTTTTACTCTTAAGCTGAAGCAGCACTATGTCAGCACTATGTCCACGTTTCTGTTTAGAAGCTATGCTGTGATCAGTAGCTCCTTTGTTTGCATTTCCTGCCAAGACCCCTGAAACAAAATCTCAGGAGTACTTCCTGCTAGTGCATTGTTTACCTGGGCTTGCCTGAATATGACAAACACTTTTATAATCTGATTGTTTGTCGGCTAGTGGAAGTGTCTGAGAAAAACTTTTTATAGACAGTTTCGGTAGAAATTCAGGAGAAAAATGGAAGCATGTTGACAGTGGAAGTAGTAATGAGCCCTCTTCTTTACCAGCTAAATAAACTTGCAAAGAACAGAAGAGATATTGTGCTTATGTAAGTACAAAAATGCATCTTTAAAGTCTAAACAGAGTGATAACACAGATGTGCAGACTGTTTCATTATTTTTTGGATTTATTTGCCAGACAGTACTGTTTGTAAAGGAAAGAATGTTCTATTAAATTAGAAAAGAATTCAGAATAGAAAGATTTTCACGAGTGCTCTCGGGCTTGTTTCATGTAAAACCCTCATCATATTAGTGGTAACTGTATCTGGGTCGTGATCGTGGTGATTTTGGGGTGTTAGGCCTAGGCTTCTGAATCTACAGCTCCAAATGTTTTCTGAAAAGCCCCAAATCTCAAACAGATCAGGTTCGAGTCTTGGATATTTCTGATCATTCTCTTGCTTACTGATCTGTAAATCAAGATTGAAACAACTACCTCTTTCCCCGTCAATGAATTATTATGCGTCCTAACACAGTTTTTCTTCTTAACATATTGCCGCCATATCCAGAACCTGCCTTGTGGTGATTATTCTATTTTGCCATGATGTTAGCACCAAAATTGTTTGATAGCAGACCAGTGAGAATTTAATTAAACTTGTCATTGTTTACTATTGGAATCCCATTAGCTAGAAAGTGCAAAATAAAGTCAATTTAATAAAATGAAGCCAATGGTATATGTCACATTTGTAATACACATATGATAACCACAGTAACTGAGAGCAGTGCATACAGCTGTATACAGTGTCACACACAGCTCAGACCTTTTATCTAACAACTAACAGCTTGAACACATTTTTCAGATTTGTTTCAATGAATAACTAAATAGGCAAAATGCTACTCTTCCTTTTCCAGATTGTGTGCTCGGCTGCATTGCTTTCTCCCCCTGCTTCTGGCTTTTGCTACCCCCACAATCCTTCACACGCAACTGCTGTCTGTGGATAGCCAACCTTCAATCATTGGAGAGCTCTTATTTCAAGAGTGCAAATTTCTTTAGTACACAATTATTTAAAAAAAAATGTTGAATGCGAAACTTCTGAGCTTAGAACATGCCTCGCAATACTTGGTACCACTTCCAAATTACAAGCTAAACATCATCGGTAGCAACAATATGCCAATGCAAGGCCCTTTAGCCAGTCGCGTTGACTGTGTGTGTGTGTCAGTGCTGCGTGGCAGTGCTGTAATAATGGGATTTGTGAATGATGAGGTCTAATAGTAAAGCACATTAGGATAGTAGAGAAGTTTTCCGTGCAGCAGCGATGAGGGGACTCACCGGGGGGTATTCGTCTCTCTGAGCTTCCATTAGCATGATGGCTCACAGCTTCGCTCCACACACTGTCGACAGAGATAGAAACACTGCTGTTCCCTGTCTGTTATTTTCTCTCTTTTACTTCAGTCATAGACGACAGCATGTGTGTAAGTGTAAAGTCAGGTCTTTCTGACCTTTTACGACTATGAAATCTGTTTCCTCAAGCAGCAGACAAAGCACAAGAATGGACAAAAATTGTCAGAATCAAAATATCTGACTGCCTTCCAAGCCATTTGCCAATCGGAAATGTTTTGTTGTGCTGCAGATATGTGACGGCGGAAGGAGGCGTGTACAAAATGCAGCACCAAAAAAAGACTTCTGTGCAAATCCTCAATCAATGCCAGGATGAATCGGCTTAAGTTTCCACTCCGATGCTTTGTGCCTCCCTAACGCCTCCTTCTTTCTGTGCTCCTTCGCTGTGGTATGGCGTTCCCCAAAGGTCCCCAAATCTGCTCTATGGAATAACCTTGACTGAGAGGAGCGAAGACACAGTCTGCCGTTGTCGTGTCAATTTGGTTGAACAAAATGGCTAAGAATCGTGGTTGTGCTTATGAATGTGCTATCAGCCCAGCAAGTCAACCTATAAAAAATAAGGTTTCGATTGTAGGAAGAAAGTGAGAAATTATTTGTGCAAAGGAACCATTTGCCCTGGAGTCAGGTTGGAATTTTCTTTGAGCAAATGGTATATTTATTCAAGGTGTTTCACAGAAACATTGATATGGTGGATTACACCGCTAGCACTGAAATACTCTGGCCAAGACATCCAGAGCCCTCGGCAGAATCGGTTTCTGGGGGTAGACATGATGTTAGCTTCTTTTTGTTTCTTTTTTCTAAACATAAACAAAAAAGTGCATCGCTGAGTAAAACGCTCCTGGTCGGCCCTAAGGTGGTCTTGCTTGCTTTTGCAGTGCCACTGTTAAACGTGACCACCTCCTGGCCTTTCTGCCCCTCAGCCTAAATCACGTCACCACAAAAAGAACTTGTTTATTTTCCTCTGGTGCAGGCCAGTTTTTATGAGGCACGCTTCACAATTACCAAGTGCCAAGGGATGGGGTTGTAACAGGCAACGACATGGGCAGGCAGGGAAGCGGAGCACTAGCTAAATATAGAGCACATAATTAGCTATGGGGAGAGGGAGTTTAGTTAGGCTTGGTTGCAGATAGACGAGGAGGGCACTAGTTGGCCAATTACAGAGTCATGGACCTTGCTGGACAATTTTTGTAATGCTAGAAGAAGTAAATAAATTAACGATTGTTTTCCTGGTGTCATACGAGTAAAAAGGCCTTTAGTGGATAAATAGGTTGGACTTGTAAAGAGACTAGCTTCCTATTTTCCATAGATCATCTTCCTCTGGAACATTTCTTTCTTAGAAAATGGGACTTGCTGAATTAGAGATAATATAAGTTAGTTACTGTCAACCAAATGTAGCATAAATTCCCATTGAAAGATACTCTGCAGTCAAAATGAGCCCCACATGGGCCCCACGACTAGCACTCTGAGTTCAATGGCCTAAATTGTAATCGTAATAAATTGTAATAGGAGCACCAAAGTGCAGGCCAGCCCACCGATCATTGTGTTGTACTTGGCTATGTTACCTTTCAGATAAATTTACTTCTATTTATATTCCATATACTCCTACTAGTGCAGTGCTTTTAGCATCTAGGCAGCGGTTTTCCCAGTAGGCATGTCAATGCACCAATATCCGTACTTATGGATAATAGAAAAGACAGTGCCCTCAGGTCAGGACACATACACACACACACATGTATATCCCATAACAGCTGCTGAAACATGTAAATGCACGTACACACAGCGTGGAACGAAACCAAGTCAGTAATGGAGTAGTTTGAAGGGAGAGCCAAGTCTCCTCAGACCACTTAGTGGAGACTCAAGTCCAAAACCCAGTACAGTGCAGCATCGCAGTCAGGCCTGCTGTGTGGGTGGGCAGGAGTCAGCTCTGAATATCAAAGTCAAGCTGGGATCATTATCGCTGCTAATGCACTCTCTGTTAGGCTCGCTCTGCCCCTCACTTAGATTTCCTTCGAGAGACTTGAGGAGCTTGTTTACTCGCCAATTACAGCTCCTTCCCATCTCTACATGACGTGCATTTTCATTTTTCAGCTGTCCATCATTTCGTAAGGGTAGACATTTAATGCCATTTAATGTGTTCTGTAACGCATGCTTTCACTGTGATGCATTTTGTGATGACCTCTTGGATAGTAGCACCAGGGTGCAGAAATCACAACCATTATGGAAGCAATATAAATATTTATACAAACCAAATAGACGATCAACAAATCAGGCGTAATTTAAAACATTTTTGAGCAGGCAGGGTTATTGCCTTTCCCTAATGTAATTTGGGTGGTCAGTTATTTTTTTACTGGGAGGAAAAAGGTTTCTCTCGGTATAAAGCAGAGAAACGACTCATAACTTGTCATCATTGACATTTCTTCTACAGACCCTAAATGCCACTAATACAAATCTAGAATGGGTGCTGTGACACCCCTTCTAGACCACTGGCTCCAGCTCTTTACCTCTTTGTCTTTTCTACCTCATGCCGGGACTCATCAGAACAAGGCAGATAACACAGAGCCACTGATGCTGGGCCCTAAGCGAGCCTCTGTGTTGACAAAGACAGGCCTGTTCTGCCGTGGGCAGCTGGGTTCACAGTGATAGGACTTGGAAGAGGAGAGGAGAATGAGCAAAA
>JBBPCW010001223.1:0-10089 GCA_037974425.1 Phenacogrammus interruptus
GCTTTAAGATTTTACGCCTGTCCCACATTGTCCCACTTAAACTTGGTACTTGTCCCACATTTTGTCTGTCTGGAGGTAGTCACCCTAACTGCAGCAGGAGTCGGGTAACATTGCTATCTGAAACACAATACCTGTTTTCAAGGAAATATGAAGCAATCGTGGAAATGTTCAGGAATTTTGGCCTTTTGCTGGTTATTTTCTCTTTATCTAACAGGTGGATGAATGGACTACAGTGCTGGTTGTATTAGTGGATTTCCATTAAAGCAAATGTCCATTAAAGCAAATATCCATTAAAGCAAATGCAGAATTCACTTTGAGTCTGGGTCCACAGTACAGTGAGACTGAAATGCAAAAAAAAAAAAAGCAACACTAAAACATTGTTAGTATTTGGCTGTGAAGAATCTTTGGACATCTGCTCTATTTTACTAACTCAGGAAAATACAGGTGTTTGCTACAGCACCGGATTATGTGTACAAATGTCAGTTCCTGTTACGTTGTCGGTTACGCAAGGAAGAGGACAGAGTTGCATTAACTGTTAGAAAACCTACGTTTTAAAGGGTTATGAAAGCCCTTTTGTATCCTGATGCTTTACTAGTCTACCGAAGTAAGAATTTACATGGCAGTTGAAGATAAAGTTCTAAACATTCAGGAATTTCAAACCGACCTTAACATTAGAGTTCACTGCTCACTTCTCATATGCAAACCTGATCAGCACTGGCCTTACAGATCAGCTCAAAACATTTGCTCCATTAATTTGGCCACATCGCAACAGACATGCACTTATACTATGCTTCAATTAACAGAACAACATGGCAAAAAAAGGTTAGACCGTGGAGCAAACGCACAGGAAACTATGCAAATACAAGAAAATGATGTGTCTGCACATTCCCTACACATTTAGGGCCTATACACGTATGGAAATGAGTCTATATTGACATCTCAAACAAATATAGAAACAACAAACTACCAGAACTCTTGCTGATGGGGTTTTTCAAGGTAAATCTACTCAGGCAAAAAAGTAATATTGTGCTGCCTGTCCTTTTACACATAAAAGAATCGTGAGAGAGAACTGAGCGCTTCAATTGGTCACTTGTTTCCATGTCCCTGGATGATCCCTTTGGTTCAGTGTGACAGAGGCAGGGAAAAGCAGCCCTTCCCCAGATGCCCCAGCTCTTCTCAACATTCCCCAGATTGTCAGTGTCTTATAAACAACACATTTAGGACAATATGAGCCCTGCACCAAAAGTGATGTCCCATGGAGTGGGATGGGAAAGTTAGTAACAGCTCAAACAAAACAAGTACTCCAAGTTCTCAAGGAAAAAGTTCAAGCCCACAGATCCCTCAGTAAGGCATGGGGCACAGAGACAAGTTTAACTTTGATCTCAAATCAAGAGTTTATACCAATATATATATGTACATACACATACACACTGGTCTATACATATAAATATAGACATATATGCGTGTTGTGTGTACAGTTTATGTATATACACATGTCTATACATATAAATAATACATGAGTGTGGGTTCCTTGCATATAATACACATTAATAATAAAATTACATTACAAAATAATCCACAATATTAATAATACAGTATAGTAATAATAACGGTGGTAATACAAGTATAATACTACTAGTATAATGACAATAATAACAATAATATATTCAGACATATAAAACAGCGGGTTTTAAGGCTTAGCCATTACAGTGATCAGTTGATTACAACTGTTTCCAGGCTGTAATCATTTCGCTCACCTTTAACTAAGACCAGAGCCTCATTCCACAGCTGTCGATGGGGTCATTACTTCGAATCAGTAATGAGAGGGTCGAGATGTGAGAAAGATCCAGCAGCGAGTGTATTCGGTTCGTGCTCCGGGGCAGAATCACACACATCAGTCCTGCACGGATCTTCACTCGCTGGTCTGCTGCGAAAGCGTGAGTCCCACGGGGGCGGGGCCGGTTCACTAAACCCCGCCCCTAACCGGGATTGGCTGGGAGACTTCTACCTCCAGCAATTGGATTGGCTACTACTTCACACCCGCCGTGCATCTGAGAGATACACTATATGGACAAAAATATTGGGACGCGTGTCCATGACATTGTATTTGAATATAGCTCATACCTTTTTTTGACTATAGCATCCACTCTTTCTGTGGGAATTCATGCCCATTCATTCTGTAGAGGATTTCTTAGGTCAGGCACTGATGCTGAACGAGAAGGTCTGGCTCGCAATCTCCGTTCCAGTTCAATCCCCAAGGTGCTGGATGGGGTTGAGGTCAGGGCTCTGTGTGGGCCAGTCAAGTTCTTCTACACCGAAAACATCCAACCATGACTTTATTGACCTTGCACTGGGGCACAGTAATGCTGGAATAGAAAAGGTTCTACCCACAAACTGAGTCCACAAAGTTGGAAGAATGGTGTTGTCCAAAATGTCTAGGTATACTGAAGCATTAAGATTACCATTCACTTGGAGTAGGATGCCTAACCCAAAGCCTGGGAAAAGTGTCCAATACTTTTGTCCATATAGTGTTCCTGTGACAGAAGGCGTCAACTGCAGATGCTGGGAGGTGAAACAGAAAGGGCAGCAGTAGGTGGAGTTGAGGGGAAGCAATCAGAAGAAGACCCTGCTTTGCTGGCCCACGTGCTTCTGTGCTTGTTTAACGTGCACGTGACCTGTTTATTGAATAGCTCACAGAGGGGAAAAAATCATATTTACACAATTTCCCCACTCAGCCCAAACGTGGCTGATTAGCCAAGATATGTTTGGCAATGTTTGAAAACTTGAGTTTCCGCACTGGAGCTACAAAGCCAAGATCAAAATCTTTTTGCGTGACATAATCATCTGATAGCTCCTCCCCAACACTGAAGAAACAAACTTCAGACATGTCTTAACTATCTAATTACATTTAGGATAAGGGATATTTTTAGTCCTTTAAAACATGGTCTTAGAGCAACAACACTCACCCAAACACCTTAAGGCTACCTGTACCATTCACCAGGTATGTGGTGTTAATAATTATGTTGTGTGATTTATTAGTAGGTTTAAATAAATATCATTATGTTTATCACTGTGTGCATTATTTGCTGTGATGAGCAATAGTGTACCATGTGCAATATTGTGCAATATGTTTTCACTGGATGCTGAAACATTACCATCATGTGCAATAGTCGTACCATGTGCAGTATCATGTGCAGTTATCTTGTTGGGTGCTGAATCATTTCATTGTGTGCAATAGTCTTACCATGTGCAATATTACTACTCATATCGATATTACTCATGCGCTACTGATCTATCCTATGTGCAATAACGAACGTGTAACTACCATCTGTGTCGTTAGAAATTCACTTAACTGTAAGTTACCACAGTATTTATACTATAGCTTTGCGTAACATAGTATATTTCATAAAGAGGTTTTCTATAGATTCGTTTGGTTTATTTAGATGTATATTTTATATTGTTCTTGTCTCAGTGTGTCCGAGCAGTCATAACATGACTATTTTCTCTGAGATCAATACAGTTTTCTGATTCTGAATCTATTTTACTCATTGTCGGATTTTTTTGGTACAATTCGGAGTTCTGATAGTTCTCACGAGACTTCACACGCTGGCCTGGTCTCGTGCGGTGTTTCCATGGTAACGGCTCAGCTGGCTCATGTTGATATCTTGCAGGTCACTCGCCTGCTCAGAGAGGCTGCAGACAAACGGCAACAAGCAGACACTTTTACCAGCATTTTGAAAGGACATGTTTATACGGGAGATGAAGACAGGAGTACAAAAAATGAACCTTATTTCCAGTCACTGTTTTTTTATAGCAAGGACGAGAACATCTTGCGTTTAGGTACTGACAGTCAATGAACAAGAGCCCCTCCCAGTGTTGAGGTGTAGCATTACCACAGTTTTCCTCTTCAGTGTTCATGTCAGGGGTCTTCAGGTGGTCTCTGCACTGCACACTCTGGCGTTTTCCCTTCTCCCAGCGAAAATCTCTCAGTTGTGCATTTGTGCAGTAAAAACCACTTCAATACTGAATGCTGATATGGTGGAGTATCAACAGCTTGCTGAAGCTCAGAAAAATATCTGAATCAGTCCAACATTCCACCATCTTGGCCAAATTTACCATCTGCACGAAACTATATTCTTGTTTTAGTATATTTGACGTATTTCGCTCTGTTGCACTGAAAAAACTTTCCTAATTGGATTAAAATGTGTTCAGAGCTTTAGGCTCTCTTTAGACTGAAGCTAACAGGCTTCTGAACTGCACCAATGGTAAAGGCTATAGCCAGTAAGGTCAGTTTCATTGGTGTGGATGTTTTTATGCAAGTGGCTTAAATTGTGTGTTATATGCTATGCACTTCAGGAGAAGTGCCTTGAGCCAACGGCCAGTTTCTGTCATTCACCAAAACTCACTTTTAAACAAGCAACAGGTCAATCAGTGAATCAATCAAAATTAAGCAATGTGAATTGAATCTGAACCAAAATTCACAGTACTTGTATGTGTGAAAGCTGGAATTTGCTCTGCATCCTCCATATCTTCCACAGACAAGATTACTGTGGATAAACAAGATTACTAAATCTAATAATAATAAAACAACTGTGTCAGAATATTACAAAAATACAACCCTTACTATTGTATCCCTGTTGTAAACATGCATACTTCACTCAGCGGTGCTGCAATCATCTCTAGAGTGAGATTTTAATTTTCATAAAGACCAGAAGAATCCCCTTCTGATTATCCATCTGGAGGAGGACACAATTCTCCTGATAAAAAAAAGTACAAGTAATTTGAGTGGATACTTGAGGGCAGGCTGATTTTTCCCCTATCTGCTGATTGCTGAAGGAAGTCAGATTTTTAGGTTCTGCTGGGAAATTGAATATCACATCTCTATTTAGTATCCTCTACATCAGAGGCTGTTTCTTTTCCACAATACATGCTGACTATTGTAGTGAAAGGACATTGATGGACAAAAACACAAAATTGTACATTTTGCTGTAATGACTAAAGGAGTTCCGTGAAGAATATTGAAGAACATACTACTAAATCTGTGTAATGTAACAGAGGGTGCCAGCCCCAGTTCTGGTGATCTACTGAACTGCAGAATTAAGCGCCATCCTTCAGCAAACACACCTGATCCAGTTAATGAAGGCCTGTAGGAGCTTTCAAAGACCTCAGCGGAGCGTGTTGGAACTCTCAGCAGTAGATCACCAGGACCAGGGTTGGGAACTTCTGGGTGTAGCATAAACAAACACTTCCCTAAACTGTTAAGTGTAAAGAGACAGAATCTGCCTAATGTTGTGCTTGTCCTAACTTGCTCTCACGCTAAAGAACATGTGATACTTGGAATACTGGACCAAAATGTTTGCTTCTTACATAAAGCCTGATTCTGACTTCTTACTCTTCTCAGCACTTTTTCTTCTGCTATTAATGGTTTTAAAATGAAGATTTCTGTACTGTAAGTTGGGCATGTTTTGGAAAAATGCTTGTGAGTGACAGTGCACTTTATTTAGACTATCCCCTAACTATTCCATCAAAAGAGGTAAAGATACTGAGTATGAAGTGGATAGTTTGTATCAGAAACGCATTACTCAATTTAGCCACCAAATGTTGGAGGCTGATGGACAAGCTGTTTAGGAGAATAGAGATGTCAGATAAGAGTATTTACCAGAGGCTGTATTATCACAGGGAAGCGAAGAGATCACAGGAAGTGAATGAATGGAGGAAGGGCTTTAAAGCTTTTTTCTAAGGGAACTGGTAGATAAATGGGACAGGGTGGGATTGTATATAAACAAATGGATGAAAGACACGGTGCACAGGGAAAGACCTCTTTGAGCTATAATAGATGGACTTCCCAGTGAAGATCAGATTGTTGGCTTTGTGGGTGGTAACTTACAGTTCGAGGGACTGACGCAATGTGACATGAAGGCCTATAGGCATGGTAATTAAGATTTAAAAGATTAGAGGTCAGAGAAGCCTTTCCTCAGGGAAACAAGTGTTTTGAAGCAGGTTTTTTCGAAGAGTGATGAACCACAGGAGCCGGTGGGGGCTATGAATTCTTTATTATAGCCCTTCGTCTTTATTATTGCACCCCATGAACTGCAGAACCTGAAAAATCTCTTGTTACCCACTTTCATGGTGAGCTGGAAATGATGCTCAATCTCTTCATCAAAAACTCCCTAAAGAACGTTTAATAAACTCAGATGACAAACAGAATAGAGCGGCAGGTTATATGCGTTGACTCAACAGTTTTTGCTCATCAAATGACAGCAAAGCTTCAAATAGGATTGTGGGAAATGCCATGGTGGACAGACTGGTAAGCGGTGGGTGCTTGTGTCTGCAGTGCTGTCAGTCCTGAGCTTCGCTGCCAATCGAGTCTGCACTTATTTGCAAAATTTACAGATGCCTATGGCCATGCATGGTTTGGAAAGAGCAACCTGAGTGTGTCTGGATGAGAGCTTAGGCAAAGTGAAATGATATGCCAGAGAATCATCTATGAAGTAACCATTTCATATATTATAAAAAAATGATAAGAAAGTTCTGCAATTCTGCAAATCAGCTGTACAGCTATTTCAGAACAAAGCTGATGAGAACTAAACAGATGCACATTTATGCACACCTTATAATTATTGTAGAGTTACATAGTGTGCAAAAATAAGTAAAGTGTAGCTCAATACACACATCTGAATGGAACAACCTTAAATAGACGAAATGAGCTTTAACGCATATTACCTTTCATTTCCCGGATACACTGAAAACTATACCAAAGCTAAATGTGAGATGCACAAATGCTTGACTACATTTAGTGCACTGGTGTTGTGCTTACACTCAACAGTCATAGGTTCAGTAAAGCAGCTCACTGAGGATGTGAAAGAAGACTGTAGGATAGTAAGAGAAGACCGTAAAGGAAATCTAAAGAAATTTCACTAACGTCGTTAAAATGGAATAAAATGTCTGAAAAAAAACTGTACTAAAACTATTAACACCAAACCTCCACTTTTCTGACAAGGATCTACAGGAAGATCTGGCACAGAAAAAAAAAAACATCTACACTGAAGGGTCTTTAGAAGGTCACCTTAACTGTAATCTCATCAGAAGAGTCAACATGTAAAATTTACAGCTGGACAAACCAGAGGCATGTGAAATGGAGTGCTGTGGTCTGAAACAAAAATTGAACACTCTGGACACACTGATAAAATATACGTCAAGATTTAAAAAGCAGACCCATTTCAATAAAAGGACACATTGCCTACTGTTAAGCTGCTGATATAATGCTTTAGGGTTATGGGCTTAGAAAATAATATTGTTAAGAATCCATGATTAGATCTTACCCACGATATACCTGCAAGATGACTCATGAATTATTTTGTGTTTTCTGTTTTAAATCAAGAAGAGAAAACTGTTAGGTTGTTGCAAGAAACGTTTAGATACTGAGACTTCAAAGGCTATCTTGCCAAATGTTAACATTATGGGATGCCCATGCCACATTAAAAAAATGTTACATTTACAAAATGTGCCCAGATGTGATTTAAATTTGCTCCAAGCAAATGTGATGCTTCCTTTCAGCTTGAGAACTAACAAACGGTGTAGTTTGACCATATAGTTATATACATATAAAACAAATAGGAAAATGTATAGGGATCCAGACACGCTGCAGCACTGTGGTCTTAAGTACGAATGCTGAGACTGTGACACTGCAGAAACAGAGAAATGTCGAGCTCTGATTGGTTTATTTTTTGCTGTCTTTACAACTAATTGTGGCATCCTCTAGTTATGACTAGTCAGTCAGTGATACTACAAATGCTGTTTAATTACTTTTAACCAGTCATTTACTGCTGTATGTGATGTGTTGGCATTCATAGTGTATTAGAGAAGTTGCAGCATAAATGTTTTTACACAGATTTTTGTACTTATTTATTCTTTCCTTCAAAAAACAGGATGTTACTGGAGTATCAATATCGTTTCCTGAGTTTTTGGGAAGCTGGAAGTTCCAAAGTTGCGTTTTCAGAGTTGATTATCATTCTAAACGCAAATTACGTCACTCAGGTGGAATGTGGGAAGACTTAACCCAGACTTTCCTCGTGCTTATCTTTTCTTGACTTAGACTTTGACTAAGTGTGACAAGGTCCTAGAGTTCCATTAATATAAAACCACAAGGCTATTGGGGACAAAAAAATTAAAAAAACATCCATAAAGCTGAATGAGGAGAGGCTGTTGCAGTAGAACAAAAGCAACATGTAAAAATGCTGCACTGCAGTGGCATCTAATTACAACATAAATGACAATCCATGGTAAAAATGTGAGGACTCCTGCCCCACACTTCGAGGTTTTAATCTCTGATACAAGTCTGCAAAGCCAGGATAAGCTGATACCTGTGTGAAAGGAAGCATGTCAGTACTGGTGTACGCAGTCTGTTAATCTGATTTAGCAACACATTTATTCATCAGAACAGAACGTTACACCCCATTTAACCAAAATAACCACCACCAGGACTTTTTTCAGGACTACTGACTGTCATGCTTCTTAGTGACAGTCATTATTCAACATAATCGTATCTAACGCAGTAGTGAACCGGAGCTCAGCAGATTATTTTAGCCGTTTTAGCTGTTTAGCTCGGGTGTGTGTAGAGATTTTACTGTGATTCACATGGTGTTCCTCTCGAACGCAACTGAACAACAGAACCTTGATCACAGATCATGAAATGCTTTTATCTTACTTCATCAGACTCGTTTAATTTTACACTGCATAAATAATTATGCAAATGTATATATTCTAATTAACAACAGTAAAAGTCCAGAAATGTAACATGAATAAAAATTCAGGGACGGGAAACTAGTTTTACAAAAAGGTGTGCATTATTGTTATATTGTTATGCAAGTGGAAGACGCGTGTTTTCATGTTTATTTTACATTAGCATTACATTACATTAGCCACCTTTCTTTTCTAACACCCGTCTAGTCTGATATCTACGAAGTTTTTTATGTGATCATTCCCACTTTTGGGGCATCTTGAGGTTTGGTGGTTAGGGAGTTGCCCCTGTGATCTGAAGGTTCTGGCTTTGAATCCCAGGACTGTCAGTGGCACCACTGAGGAACACTTGAGCAAGGTACCATCCCCACACACTGCTCTCGGGGTGTCTGGCTGCTTCACTTGGTAAAGGGGGTTAAATCCAGAGAAAGAATTTCATGCTGTGGTGTGGTGTGTTCACACATATATAAGGGGGCACTTTACTATTTAATCTTAAATTATTTAATCTGAAGTAACCAAGAGAGATGACCACAGCCTGTTTAGAGATGTGTACCGTTGTTCTTGGCCTCTTTAGGAGAAGGAGTTGGTCAAGTGGATTCATACTGGGTGAGCAAGCGGCCAAGTCATTGTTTTACCATCCTGGCTGGACAGTCTCTGATGTGCTTTAAGGCACAGGATGAAACAGCCTTTTTCCATCAGTGTAATGGCCTCCACAGAGTAGTTTTGGCAGAAGGTTTTGTAGTTCATTTACAGCCCATCTTCCACTTGAAATAGTCCCTTCAACGGACATTATCAGCCCATATCATCATCCCTCCCCAGCCTTGCTGGCACTTAAGTCAAGCTGGTGTGACGTCCATCAGCGATCCAGCCACAGGCCCAGTCGTCAGGTCTGTCCAGGGTCCCTTTCCTCAACCATCCACGGAACCTATAATCAGTCTCTGTTTATTGTTTTTCATTTTCTTGACACTTTTGCCTATATTTCATTAAGGAAGGCCAGATTTACAGCTTTCTACTTTTCAAGACTACTGCACTTGAGGCTAAATGGATCTTTGTAGTTTCAATTGTTTTATATCTCTCTGCAATTCACTCTTTTTCACCCCATTTTCCCAGGAGCAAAAAGCTGCCTACAAATTATGCACACCCAAATTCAGAACATTTCTGTAAGCCACATCCTCTCTCAATAAAGTAATTAAGTCAGGGAAAATATTTAGACCGAGGAAATGAGTTTAGAATGGTCTTCAGTTAACAACACAGGTCTTGCAAATGCCATCACAGGGAGCGTAGACTCTTTGAATGGTGCTGCTTATAAATATACATATTTAAAAAGGAAATCGTTGAATGAGGTGTGTT
>JBBPCW010001231.1:0-10089 GCA_037974425.1 Phenacogrammus interruptus
GGGGGTTGTTGCGAGGCAACAGGATAACAGAGAAGCACCCAACGTTGATGGTGGCAGCCTAGATTCTACGTGAGAAATCGGAGGTGTGGCGTGTGAGCGTGTGAAGACTGTCAGATGCGTGTGTCTCACGCTCATTGCGTGAGACTTGAGAACCCTGGACAGTCTATCATAAATCCAAACACGGCAGCACATATATGATCCCAAATCAGGACTCCATTTCCACAAAGGACCCTAAAAACAACACATATCTATAAAACACTCATAGCTATCTATGCCTTGCTTGTTCTATTAGTGCTTCACTTATTTTAGAGGAGGATGGTCTTTGGCATTTCTCTGTAAATACAGCAGCAAATCTCCTGTACAACTCATATATACGTTTGCAATTGTTCAAACGTGCATCAAAAAAACACCTGAAAAGTTTGGAATGTGTTATTGCTTCTGTCATAGCAAGTGATGGCACTGAGGTACAGCCTGGAGAAGGTGGGGATTCTTGGGGAACTTTTTGAGTGGGACTACTCAATTGGATTATTCCTGTTTGGAAGTTAGAAACTTTCCATTTCGCACTCGATCATGAATGTAGCATCAGTATCCTTAACGTTACAAAACACAATGCATGGGGCTTTCTAACAGTTTATATGATCCGCTTCAAAATCTCTCCAAAACCCTCTCAGAATGAAGCATCTCTCAAACATGACGTACATCACTGTTCTAAATGATGAGAATGACTTTAACCTGCATCCTATTGTCTCACTATAAGCCAGTTTGCTCTTATTGAAAAACAATCAATTTTTGTAGCCAGAATGCCGCTATAGCAGGTAAAGAGCCGTTGTTGTCAGTTGTTGCTGGTGTATTTAAGGAATTATGTAATCACATGCGATTACATTCTTTATTATGTAATGACTGTTCCCTAGATATTTTGATATTGGCTAGGTGTGTGTGTGTGTGTGTGTGTGTGTGTGTGTGTGTGTGTGTGTGTGTGTGTGTGTGTTAGTATGTTGGTTCAATAATGAGTGTAAGCTTGCACAAAACAAGCTTGATCTGTCTTGACACCATACTATCAGTTTCTCATGTGTGCACAATGCAGCTCAATCTGTCATGAGGCCACACTGTCAGTTTCTCAATGAGCATGTTAGTCTGTGAGCTCAATCTGTCATGAAGCCATAGTGTTTGTTTCTTAGCTAGTGTGTATGTGTGTGTGTGTGTGTGTGTGTGCATGTTCAGCAAAGCAAAATTCCAGTTAGCCCCAGTTATACACACACACATATACATACATATATATATATATACAACTAACTGTGGCTAACTATTATTTCGCTTTGCTGAACATGCACACATACACACTAACTTAATATATATATACACTAATACATCTACTAGTATATATAGCCTATATACTGGCGATCAAAAGTTTTTTCTATTGAAATTCAAACAGTTCAAGTCCAAAGAATAGCATGAAATGGTACAAAGGACAGAGCTGAACTGCGAGAGGTTTGAAAATGCTAAGGAGCTGCATGCAGTTCCTCTGGTTTGGGCCGAGTTGTTCGGGTTCATCCTACAGCAAGATAGTGTCCCTAAACATAAGTCCAAGCTCTGCCAGAACTACCTTAGAAACAAGAACAAGATGGAGAGCTGGAGAACATGGAGTGGCCAGAAGTCTCCAGACTTAAACCCCATCGAGCTGCTTTAGGATGAACTGGACAGAAGAGTGAAAGCAGAGCAGCCTGTAAGAGCCGCACACTTATGGAAACTTCTGTCCACACAACTGTGGCATTTAATCGTATTCCTCTGAAACACTGCTGGAAACAGAAATCACCCAGAGCTTCATCAGCACACACCTGTCTTCAGTCACATGTTCTTCATGTTCACATTGCGCTCACCTGCTCACTGCTCCACCACGCACACATACCCTCTTCCCACGGAGCCTGGAATGGTACAGAAAGAGCCACTGGCACACTCCTGTCCCCTGTCAGCTCTACAGATTTTGCTGTGTTTGACAGGCTGGAATCGGTACTTCGTGTCTTGTCCTGTCAGCATAAACAGCTTCTGCACTCATCTTGACCCTGAGTAAAGTGATAGGGATGTATCTTGGCAGAATCTATAATTAAAATTATTAAAATGCATGAAACTTCCCCCCCATACCCCAAATGTCGTCGATTAGACAGGATGTATGATGTTCTGAGTTTGTTTGTTTTGCACTAGAGCTACAAGGCTGATGTAGCTAACAAGTAATGCAAGTGTTGTATAAACTGCACATTTAAATCAACACATACCTCAAACTTATGTAATCTTGAACTTGGTTTCTGATGTGGTTTCTGACAAACTGCTACGTCGAGAAATCGACAAAAGTCTGCTACTGTAGTTTTTAGCTATTCCAAAGCTAAGCTGTTGATCCATTTATATTGAAAGCCTGTCAAGCAACAACAGAAACCACATAAAAACATCTTTTTGAGACTATTTAACAACTTGGTGTGGTTTGAGGCAAGTGTGTGATTTGGTATGTGATGCAGTTTGGTATGTGATGCTAATTGTTAGCAGGATTAGCTAGGACACTTTTCCTGACTACCCCTTAGAAAGAACACGTTTAAGACATTACTATGAGGTTTAAATTGTGTGTAATTGTGTGTAAGGAAGTTTTTTTTTTTCATTTGTCAGTTGGAGGGGGGGATTTTTTACTTTTTACCCTTTTTTGGATCATTGACTAAACATTCAGGGCTGTAGCACTGGATGCTCTGGCACATGCAACCTGCGCTAGCAGCCCTACGCCTGAAAGCTTAAAATCATTTCTGAAACTCTAGTGACAGGAATTTAGAAATGCTGTACTTTTTATGAGTTGGAAGCTATCACAGCACTGGATGCTTGTGTAAGGGGGAGAAGTTTTGCATTCCCAGTTAAGATGACCTGGTCAGATGTGTCAACAAGTATCTCAACACTGCATCCATTGTAGTACTGAAGATAGAGTTGCTTTAGGAGGTTGTGTAGGAGGTCTGAGTGGATTCATACAGGATTAAGTATCTGTGTGATTTCCTGAAATTACAGCACTGATCGAAAGGTCATAGCCTGTTCAGCACCGAACCAAAACACAGCTGTGTTTATTAGCATGCTAGCATGAAATGGACTAGATTAGCATTACTTATACTAAAGGAGTTCCAATTTCGTTTACAGGATTCCATTTAATTCTTTCACAATTTGTACTGTAGGGCTCAACCTGTTCCCCAGATCCCCAGATTTTGTTAGTAGTCGCTTCCTTAAGTACCTTCAGGAATAATTAGCGTACAACAAGACTTATGGCATCCAGTTACGTTCCTTTACTCTGATCTATCGCAACACATTAGAATCTGAATATGCTGGATGGCCAGAGGCGCATTGAAGGTGAGCACAGGCTTTTTTCCCAGGCTAACGCTTTTGTGTAAGGGTATGTGGAGGCCGGCCAAGCCAGTATTGCAGGTATGCATGTGATTGACTTCTGAGTCATACGTGTTTTGAATGGGAAACGTTTACAGAAAGAGCTGGAGCTTCTGCTGTCTTGTAGCTCTGTGATGAATCACTGGTGTCAACAGTACGTGTTTTACAGCAGAAACAAACAAGGAGAGTCCAAAGAAATGTTTCTGTAAAATGCAGCATTGTTCCATACTGCATACTTAAGCATGACTTTCTTCATTTCTATGGCTGGGTTTGTCTTTGAGCTTGTCTTTGAGGCTTGTTTTTGAGAATGTGAAGCAGTCACTATTACTGGATTTTAAAGAGTGACTGACTCTTTAAAGATGTGTTCATGAATCTACAATCATTTCTTAGAAGGGTTGCCTACCAGTTTTACAGTAAAAACAGAGCCCAGTGGACATACACAAAGCTAAGTCCTGATTAAATATTAGCCTGGATCATACAGGCAGAAGTATACAGACCTCACCACTGATGGTCTGTAGTTAGCAGTAATATGATCAGTTAAAGTTTTTAATTAGTCTCAACAGCTTTTTGCTGGAGTCTGTGTGACTAGCAGTAGCTTTGGATATGAGGTTAGGCTGCAAAGGCAGGTGATTCATGGTGGTCAAACTGGTCTAGAGGATAAGTGAACATGAAACCCTGATGGCGGTCGATCTGGTCTGGGATGCAGGTGAGCAGAAATTTGGTCGAACAAGCTGAATGGGTGCGCAGCCATTTCTTTCAAAGAACATAGATCCACTTTCTATGTCCATAATATACAATAATAAACTAGCTTTGATTATTTATAAAGAAATGAGGCTGCAATAAGGGCTATGATCACTAACCCTGCTTGTACCCTAAACGATTACCGCAACTTTCCATATGAATTGGATCATGCAAATTACTGTGGATTTGCAACTTACTGCCTGGGCCTCATACTAAATACTAAATATCCTTTAGTCGTTGAAAAAACAGTATTTTGAATTCACATATGAACATAATTTTTACATAAACAAAATACAGTAACTCCTCGCTTTTCACTGGGATTACGCTCCAAGAGAATTCGCGTATAGTGAAAAACCACATTGTTGTGATGTGGTTAAAAATGCCTACAAATGCAAATTTTATAGTGTAAACCCTAAATATACCATCAAATATGCCCTCATTTCAAACTCATTAGCCTTAAAGAAAATGTAAAGGTAAGCCTGTATTCGTACTGTACAGTTTACACTAAACTCCCGCAGTGCTAGAATGTAAAATATCGATGTTACCGCTGTATAGACTGCGCTGTAATTAATGCACAGGCATTTTCTTTGGTATGCACCGAACAGTAATAAATATAAAGGGCTTTAAGAAGATGCTCCAAGGGGGAAATTCTGGACCGCAGGGCAGCAGCCAATCAGAAGCAAGGAGAAATAAATCACGTTCTTGGACTGGTTACTTTCAAAAGTCCCGCCTCTGTGTAAAGCTGACTGTGATGTCCGGGCCTTGTCCGCCACGGTCAACTGTACCAAAATTTGTGTTAATGTAATATATTTGTATGTATAAAATACTATTGTATGTCTTTTATATTTCTTTTTATTATATATTATTTTCAGATCAAATTCTGCTCCTTTTTGTCTTTACTTCTAGTATGAATTACTAATTTTATTGCAACATGCAGGACGTAGGAGGACTATAGGTATGGTTGTCTTGACCTGACTGGTGTGTGTGTGTTTGTGTGTGTATGTGTGTGTGTGTGTGTGGTTTACTTGTAGAGACCGTGGGCCATCATTGCAGACATTCTGACGGCCATCTTATCACCGTCAGACTGCTTTCCATCTGTGATACTGCTCACAAACACACACTCATGAAGAGAGACAGAGAACTATAATAAAACTGAATGACTGACTGATAACTGTACTCTGTTTAATGATGCTCTGTAATTAAAAATCATTTATTGCTCTCCGCAGTTCCAGCCAAGATAAACACAATATAAGTACATTGGGGTCAAACATATACAAGTGTACACCAGTGAGTCACTTCATTAGGTAGACCTACTGGTATCTACACTTATTATCCTGTTTATCAGCTCCACTCACCATATAGGAGTACTTAATAGTTTACTATTATAGACTGTGGTCCATCTACTTATCTGTGTCATTTTCTTAGCCCCCTCTACCCCATTCATCATGTTTAGTATGTGTGTGGGCAGCACAGAGTGAATTATACACAGCAGTACTGTTGCATTTTACAAGTATTTCACTGGAAGTTCTCCCTGAATGTGACAATCTGCATATATACAGCAGTAATACTGACATGGTAGTGGAATGATATTAGTGCCTACAATGGGCCCAAGCATCAGAACAGGACAAATGGAATAGAGTGCACTGGTGCTATAAATCATGTTTCTTTTACGTCGTGTGGATGTCTACGTGTGTGTGTGCAAGACAAAGATTTGCAAGGTGTTTCAAGGTGTTGACTTGGCCTTCAGTTTCACTAGATCACAGACTGTGGTACTGATCGAGTGTCTGCGGGACTGATCAAGCTTCTGTGGGACTGACCGATCGCCTGTGGGACTGATCGAGCGTCTGTGGGACTGATCGAGGGTCTGCAGGACTGATTGAGCATCTGTGGGACTGACTGAGTGTCTGTGGGACTGTTCGAGTGTCTACAGGACTCATCAAAGATCTGTGGGACTGATCGAGCGTCTGTGGGATTGACTGAGCGTCTGTGGGACTGATCGAGCGTCTGCGGAACTGATCGAGCGACTGCGGGACTGATCGAGCATCTGCAGGACTGATCGAGTGTCTGTGGTACTGATCGAGCATCAGCGAGACCGATCAAGCATTTGTGGGACTAATCGAGCATCTGTGAGACTGATCGAGCATCTATAGGACTGATTGAGCATCTGTGGGACTGATCGAAGGCCTGCTGGACTGATCGAATGTCTGCAGGACTGATCGAGCGTCTATAGGACTGATTGAGCATCTGTGGGACTGACTGAGTGTCTGTGGGACTGATTGAGGGTCTACAGGACTGATTGAGCGTCTGTGGGACTGATCGAGGGCCTGCTGGACTGATCGAACGTCTGCAGGACTGATCGAGCATCTGTAGGACTGATCGAGCATCTATAAGACTGACTGAGTGTCTGTGGGACTGATCGAGGGTCTGCTGGACTGAGCATCTGCGGGACTGATCGAGCGTCTGTGGGACTGATCGGGGTCTGTGGGACTGATTGAGCGTCTGTGGGACTGATCGAGCGACTGCGGGACTGATCGAGCGACTGCGGGACTGATCGAGCATCTGCAGGACTGATCGAGCGACTGCGGGACTGATCGAGCGACTGCGGGACTGATCGAGCATCTGCAGGACTGATCAAGTGCCTGTGGTACTGATCGAGCATCAGTGAGACCGATCAAGCATTTGTGGGACTAATCGAGCATCTGTGAGACTGATTGAGCGTCTGTGGGACTGATCGAGGGTCTACAGGACTGATCGAGCATCTGTGGGACTGATCGAGGGCCTACTGGACTGATCGAACGTCTGCAGGACTGAGCATCTGCGGGACTGATCAAGCGTCTGCTTGACTGATCGAGCGTCTGCGGGACTGATCGAGGATCTGTGGGACTGATCGAGCGTCTGCTGGACTGATCGAGCATCTGCGGGACTGATCGAGGATCTGTGGGACTGATCGAGGATCTGTGGGACTGATCGAGCGCCTACTGGACTGATCGGGGATCTGTGGGATGTGCTGGACAAACAAGACCAAGCTATTGACTTACAGGACAACCACCTCACAACGTACAGGACTGAAGGATCTGCTGCGAACATCTTGGTTTCAGCCTTTCTTCAGAGGTCTTGTGGAGACCCTGCCCTAAGGGTCAGAGCTGTCTTGGCAGCACAAAGGGCACCTACACTTAGGCAGGTGGTTTAGATGTTATGGCAGATTAGTGTACATGGTCAATGGAACCGATAAAATGGACATAGAGTGTCGATACAAGGTAGGTGTTCTGAATGAAGTGATTTGTGAAGTGGTTAGTTTTTAGATGAAGGATTTTCATTTCCAATGTTAAATTGTTAGGAGTGCACATGCAAGAAATACCAATGCTGTTGTGATGAGTATAAATAAATAAATATAAGATATAAAACAACAATAAAAATGTGTTTTGTATCATACGTCTATTATTGTGTACAATTGTTAGGAAAATGACAGCATATATGATGGAATTTCTTCATGCGTGATGTGTAATAATGATGTCTCATGTTGTTGCTGTAAGAACAAAAGGTTTTCAGTAAAGTAACAAGGTTTTGCTTTGATAGCGACTTCATATATACATGCATGTAAGTCCCTGTAAGTAGTAATACTGTCCCATTGGCCACCACAACCTCCCGAGTGCATTAAAACAAGCCCTTGACCCAGGTCTCTGATCCATCAGACTTCAGGGCATGTTCAGTTTTCAGTTACCTGAGGCAACCTTTCGATACCTTTTATTATACATTGATTGCAGTGTGCAAAAGATTTTATATTTGTTTGTTTCTCCTCACTGTGGTTGAGACTTTAGCCTACTTTATTCTTTGATAATTCTGTCTACAAAGCCCTTCAGATACTAGTATCTATATTTGCTTTTTTATCAAAAGGTACACAAAGATACTTGCATATTTATATTGGCAGACCAGGAGCCACACACCTGAAAGATCTAAAGGGGACACAATGAATTTATTTGCGAAAGCTCTTTGCTAATATAAGTGAGGGGTTGCAGGAAGCTGGGTCAGTGTTGACATACAGGAACAGCATGATTAATTCATATGGCCTTCATTTCCTGTCAAAAGGAATGGAATGCAATGAGGGGATCATAATTTGATGAATCTCAAAGCCATAATCTGATTCATTATGCGATTGTGGTTTTGTGAGTAGCCTGTGTTTCCCATATACCTGCTAATTCTACTTCACTTGTTTGCAATATTAATGTTGTGAATCACGGCTCACGCATTAGGAATCGCCAGTGATTGTCAGACCACATGATGACATACTGGGGAGGCTTGATTATGTTATAACACTTTGTAAATGTCTCTTGAAATGTATATATGACATTTGTAGTATATGGCAATTTGTGGTGCAGGTGAGAAAAGCTGGTAATGGTTGTGTCACAATGCGTCACTTCCAAGTGTATGAAGCCGTTCAGTGACATTACATTAGCTGAAGTTTGAAATTTAATGCTAGAAAGCACATTCTAACCCTCACCTTCCAGGTGTTGGTGGTATCCTGTAATTGGGGGAGTTCTAGGTAATAGGTAGAACAGGACCTGACTATAGTGATGAAATTCAGGAGGAAAATGGGTAAATAAATGTATACATTTCATTTTTTTAATTATATTTGCATTCATTTATGATTAGTGCAGTATAGTTTAGTATCCCTTTTAATGTAATTTTGTGTTTAACCAAAGCATATAAGCTGTAATTCACAATCTTTGACAAAAACAAACCAAGAAAAACCTCCACCCAACTGGGAAATTCTCAGCAACTCTGCTCACACAGACAAAAAGTAGCACGTATCTACTGCTAAATAGCATTAGCTTCAGATCAGTGAACATCCAGACACACTGGTTGGTTACATCTGTAACACTGACCATAAAACAGGGTTGCCAACAATCATGTAAGAAATCCCCACAAACACAAACAGCTGGATGCCCAGGGGCCGAAAACGCATTTCCAAGCTCCGACTTCCCATGAACGACTCTGAACGCAGTATAACCCACAAGGTTCTCATTTTTCAAGATCGTTTTGTGATTCTTTGATTCAGAGAACATGGATACTGAGTGCCGAAAGAACCCTGGAAAAAGGTTTTGACTGAGACTAAATCATTTGAACATGTCAAAATAAACTTTTTCAAATATTAAACCTATTTCTGCAAGCACACAGGTCTACATTAACTGCATCCGGTGATCAGTTCACTGCCGGTTCTCTTACATTTCAACTCTTTCTTTACTTGGACACTGCACAAACCTGGACACTGCACCATTTTTCACTGGTGAGTCCATGAACCCAGACGGCACAATCGGCCTGCTCGACTTCCGCGAGGACGGCACAACGCCGTACATGCTCTTCTTTAAAGAGGGTCTTGAGATCGAGAAACGCTAAATTCCACTGCACGTGTCCCAAAGACTTCAGGCTGGAGGCTGCGAGGGCTTGCGGATCAATTGGATCATCCATTCCTTTATCAAACAGAAACCTGGAGCTCTTTTTAACCCCCTTACCCCAGAGGCCGCTACATTGATTTCAGTGTTTGTCCATCCAGAAGACTTGGCTCTCTATGAATCACCTTGTTTGGGGGGAGATCAGTATTTTTAATGAGCTGAAATGAGTTGTGAGTTTAAAAGTGCTAGTTTTTTTTTTTTTTTTAATTATTAGGTCTATTAAAAGTTATGAGACTCCCTGAGTATTGGTTTGCTGTGTGCATGTCAGCTCTCAGCAGAGGTCTTAGACTCGAGTCGCACTTAAGTCGCACAAACGAAGACTCATGACTTGACTTTAGACTTCCCTCAACGACTCGAGACTTGACTCGGACTCGGTGCTGCGACTCGTGAGTCATAAACTCGTAAACTATGTTCATTTAATGGAATTATTTATTTATATCTCTCACTCTTTCCAACGACCCGAAAACCGTTCACCTCGCCCCGGTGTCCCATTACT
>JBBPCW010001238.1:0-10088 GCA_037974425.1 Phenacogrammus interruptus
CTGTCCTTTGTACCATTTCATGCTATCCATTGGACTTGCTATTCAACAAGCTTGAAACATTGGGGTGTTCTAAAACTTTTGACCGTTAGTGTATGTCGCACACAAAGATTAGAATAACAAAAGATTATAATAAATAAAAGAATACATACAAATCAAGAGAAGATTAAAAAAAGACTAACATTTAGTGTTATATCATGAGCATCACAATCCTTAGCTAGAGCAAAGCATCACCATCGGGAGCCACCCAGTCCTGCTAGCCTACCTACTGAGCTAGGGGCTAATAAACATTAGCACAGTAGTGCTAATCTTATCTGTGAGAAAAAGCCAAAGGTTAGGGATCTAAATAGTCAAGTCAAAATGTATTATCCCACCCAGAGGGAAACAGACTAGACTGCAGGCAGGCATTTAAACATTTATAACACAACAGAATAAAACAAATGGAGACAATATTGAAGACAAGTACTACCTAGAGACAGGAACCAATACATAGTACAGAACAGCACAAACCCACCACAACACAAACAAGTTCACAGGTTATCTGTACTTCAGTAAATTAACTAAAGAAAGTTTAGCCAGGTAGCTAACTCATTAACTCACTAAGTTTAGCCCTTAGCTAAATTGCTACGGCTTCTGCTCGTGTGTGTGTGTGTGTGTGTGTAATTTGCATGTTCTCCTCATGGTTGTGTGGGTTTCCCCCGGGTTTCTGTAGACCCCAGGTTAGACTCCAGGTACCCGGAGAGAGGATTAAGTGGTTACAGAGAGTGAATAAGAGTGAGTGAGTCCTCAGTGCAGGAAGACAAAACTTTATCTAGGTATTCAGCTTCCCTGGCACTAACTCTGTGGGCTGAGTAACAAAATCAGCTCACCTTACACCCCAAAGCAGAAAGGGCATCAGAAGGGGATTTCCTCGTCTTGAATTGAAAAATTCCTACTTCAGGGAGGCTGGAGGCTTCAGTGTCTCTGTAAAAAGCTAAAAACACCAAATTCAGCCCAAATATGAAAAGAACTGTTCGGTGTCTCAAAACGGTTTTGATCTGTTTGGCGTTTGATCTTCCATCGTCAGATAATTTAAAAATAGCTCAATCAATCAAATAATGGAGATCTGAAATTAATCTTCCATAATTTATATTATTATTATTAATAATAATAATAATAATAATAATATTATTATTATTATTAATACTACTAATAATACCAATAATAAGACAATATAGATTTGATTATATACACGTATTTCCTAGTCTTTAATTATTTAATCTTACTCAAGAGAAGCTGAAGTGTCTCTTTAAGGGCTAAAAGCATCTCATTCAGCCCAAATACGGGGCTGTTTGGTGTCTCAGATTTGTTTTGGACCAACAATCCCTTCTCCTTCTCTCCTGGTTGCAGTTCTGGTGCGTCTCCGCGGGCATGAGGATGTTGAGGATGATGTTCAGGAGATGAGGGAGGAGGCCATGAAGATGGCCATGGAGAAGAAAGTGTCCATCCCAGAGCTGTTCCGTAACCCCGTCTACAGGCAGCCCCTCATCATCGCCATCGTCATGAACCTCTCGCAGCAGTTCTCCGGCATCAACGCTGTGAGTCAACATCACTGGAGTACAAGCTCATTATTAACATCCCAGAAAGATGCTCTTGACTTTACACACATGCTGTTTGCTTGAAGGAGCACACATGGAATGCAGTAATAATAACTAATAATAAATTTGCACTGAAGTACATGTTGGAACTCTGCCGATATGTCAAGCGGCCTCTGAGTTCACCAATAATAATAATAATAATAATAATAATAATAATAATAATAATAATAATAATGATCAGTGAAGAACAATAGTCTCCATAATAATACTAAATACAGTATTTTCCATTTTCTGGTCATTCTAGTGCCACTTTTCTGTATTGTTTTTATCATCTGTATCCCACTGTGTGTAAGTAGGTCTATGTGCAGATTCACTGTAGAACTGAAAATACTGTCCTCAAAGGGTCCCAGATGGTCCACATTTATGCTTCAACACAACTTGCAACAGGGAAAATGGACCATCTAGGCTGCGGGCTTTGAGTCCAGTCAAGCACTGTCACACCTGGAGCTACTCTAACATCTGATTAGTCGTCTGGTCTCTTGTGGATCAGGCTGGTGACCCCAGATCTGGGGTCCTGAGGAGCAGTCTGAGACCCACTGTGACATGTTTCTTCTCTTGTCCACAGGTGTTTTATTACTCCACAGACATCTTCAAAAGTGCAGGGGTCACAGAGCCCATCTACGCCACTATCGGAGCCGGCCTGGTCAACACTGTCTTCACTGTGGTTTCTGTGAGTAGCTCACACAACTGAACAGCCCTTTAAACTCCGCCCCACTGTTCCAGTGCCGGGGGGTCCGACCCCCGTCCTGGAGGTCCACAGTTTAGAGGCTCCGCTTCTCAGACTCGCTCAGTAACCTGGCCTTTAACTGACGGGACGTGTGTTTAACAGAGCTGTGTGTTCTTCTACAGCTCTTTCTGGTGGAGAGAGCCGGGCGAAGGACCCTTCAGATGATTGGACTGGGTGGGATGGCTGTCTGTGTTCTAATCATGACCATCACTCTCCAGATGCTGGTGGTGAGTGTCAAACAGGGTCACCGCTGTGAAGACCAAAGTGGCCCACCATATTTGGGGGGGTACTGCCTTTTTTAAGAACCAAAAAAATTTAAAAATACCGCCCCCACCTGCATTTATTGTCTTTTTGTGGGGGGTCTGGGTCTTGATCGGGGGCTACAGTACCCCCCAGTACCCCCCATAATTCAAAACATGATAAAGACCACCTGGGAAATTTGTATTTATGTATTCGTCTATACAATCACTAATAATTTTAAACGAATTAAATAATTTTACATCTCAGAAAACAATCACTTTTCACTGAAATTGGTCAGGAATCAGACTGTGTAACTGTTCCAAAAGGAATGTTTTCCAGATGAAAAGGATGATTTAATAAATAGAGCAGTCAATGGAATAACAGCTGGGGAGGATTTACACAGGAATCAGTGTTTTCTGTAATTTCATAATAATAATAATCCCTAATAGATTTGATGTAACGCATATAATTTAAAAAAAAATCCAGAATGAGGCTTGAATATTTCCAAATAAATAAATTAATATCAAACATTAAATCAAACATTAAACATTCCTGATTGAAGTTTTAATAAACTTAATATCCAGGATTTAATTCTCATAGAAATAATATTCAGAATGAATTTCTAATAACATGAATATTCATAATAAGGTTAACACCCAGAATCAAGTTCTAATTAAATAAATATCTTAATTCAAATTAATAATTAATAATGTTCTAATAAAACTCACGGATTTGGGTTCTAATATAGTTTGTATCTAAAATAATTAGGGCATTAAGTTGAGATTTGTGCTGGTAATCAAACCTTGAGATGGAGAAGATATTTATAGACAGTTCTACTGTATTACTCAACTTTAAATGCCTTCTCTATATGCTCTGCATTATTTATACATTATTTCTGTACAGAAGGGGATTAAATGAGCCTGAATGATGGTGTTGGTGTAGATGGACCTGCTGTAAGTGTCTGAAGTGTGTTCTGACCTCTCTGGTGTCTCCTGACCACCTCTAGGACCCGTGTGCCCCTCAGGACAAGAACCCGTGTGCAGTGGCGGTCAAGAGCACCTGCAACAGAACCATGGAAGCGATGTTAGACGGTGTAAGTGATCAGAGAAGAGAAGTTGTCTGGACTCGGTGTGCCTGAATTACTGAATTCTGACGACGTTCTTTTTCTCCTTTTAACAGGACAAAACATCTGTGACCACTTATATAGCGATCCTGGCCATTTTTGGCGTTGTGGCCTTTTTTGAAATCGGTCCGGGGCCTATCCCATGGTTCATAGCTACGGAGCTGTTCGCCCAGGGGGCCCGGCCGGCCGCCGTTGCCGTGGGAGGCTGCTCCAACTGGACTGCTAACTTCCTGGTGGCCCAGTGCTTCCCCATACTGATGGTAAGATTTCACCATTGTCCCCCTAACTCTTTAAAATCTGTCCCAGAGAAGGCAGGGAGTTTAAGGCTGATTAAGGGGTAAAACTAATGAATGTTCCTCTTTTTCAAATGTGCCCAATAAATAATAGAATCTCTTGAATTAACACCTTACAGTTAAGATCAATGGGTTGCATACTCATGCCTTAAATCTAATTTTAAGGTAAAATGAACAAATTCAAAATATAATGGCCACTTCATTCAGGTGAGGGGGTTCGGTGTATTTTCAGGAGTGAATTAAAGGAGGGTTCAGCACATTTGGAGTCCATTGTGTTTCGTAGTGATGGCAGCATGGACAACAATAAACACACTCCATGCTGTCCTAATTGTTGGATGTGTTGCAGTCTGCTTCACTATGGCAATGCTTGTTATCGATTGGCCTAATTGAAGTAACACTAAGAGGCCAGTATGTTCTCAGGAAGCATAATTCGGTAGATAGATGCGTTAAAACGACCCTAATCAGAGGATAACTCCCTCTCTGTTCTCCAGAGCTTGTGTGGTCCATACGTCTACATCATCTTCTTCGTCCTCCTCGTCGTCTTCTTCCTGTTTACGTACTTCCGTGTCCCCGAGACCAAGGGACGGACCTTTGAGGACATCGCTGACGGATTCGCCAGGTACGCCTCATCAAACCCCGCCCAGCCGCCGCAGCCAGAGGGAGGGGTCACCCTGCCCATGTCCCCCACAACAGAGAAGGTGCCGATGGTGGAGTTTCCTGGACAGGAGGCACCAAAGAGTGGATCGGACCCCTAGAGGGGGCAGAACAGACTGTCAACAAACACCAGGGAGACGAGGACTGATAGGACAGTGAGGGACCACATACATGACACCAGCCTACAAGTGTTTCTCCAGTTACTAGCAGGAATACTACTGTTACCATTTAATGTTTCTTACAAAGCCATCGCGAAGACATTCATAACATCAGCCTCAGGATTCTGCACTCAGCCATTCACAGCATCATGAAGCCTTAGGCCTCGTCCACACTTCAGGAATCAGGCATTTTCAGGCGTTCGTGGCGCCAGGTACTAATACTGTATCTGACCGTTACAGTAATAATAATATTATACAATAATATATTACTGTTGTAATTATTATTATTATACAGTAATAACAATTACAACAGTAATAATAACATTATTACTATTACTACTAATAATAATTAGTAAGAATACAGTGTTCCCCTGCAAAGTCACAATTCAGAGTTCTTGTGAGTGCTCTCCTGTATTTTTATTACTGTAAATTTAATGAATTTATTACTGTATTTACCTGCTTATACCAAAGAAAACATGCTGCATGCCCAGTCTATACAGGGGTAACATCGGTATTTACATTCTAGCACTGCAGGAGTTCAGTGTAAACTGTACAGTACTGATACAGATTAAATTAAAGTGTTCTGGGAGCATATTTGGGGGCATATTTTTGTACTATGAGTTTACACTATGAAAATAGGCAAAATGGAATTATTATAATATATATAATTTATTATAATAAAACAGACATAACCTCTATATGTATAAGAATTATTTGTTGTAAATATTGTTAGAAAAATGTATATATATTGTTGTAATATTATTACTGATATTGTTGCGATTAATAGTAATAGCAATAATAATATTAATAATACGTTTAATGAATATGTTCAAATCTTCGCATGTCTTCAAAAACGCCCATTTGGATATTTGCAGTTTCCGCGTTATTGTGGGGATTTCCACATAAAGTTCGGTTCTCAAAAAAAATATGTGTGTGACTGAATCAGTGACTCCTGATCTGCGTATACACAAAAATGACCCACATGTAAAGACTTTGGACTGAATAATTTCTGCCCCCACAGGGGCTACACTTTGGGCCGCAGGCTGGCGTTAAACAGCTTCAGACAAACGGCAGTGTAACATCTCACTGAAGTCAATCAAGTGCAGCTACAAAACACAACAAATACGCCCCTGGAGTTCAGAGCACGTTCTTTTATCCAAGATTCAAACATGCGTGTGAACGAGGCCTTAGCGTTTCATTTCATGAAAAGATTTTGAAATGAATTTACCAAACCAGGTTTCTGATGAAACTACAGTAATACTGAATTTCCATAAGAACTCATTGATATTCTGAACAGAACACCACTGTTTACTGTAGAATGGTGTTCGTATTCAATTTGGTTTAATTTAGTATATTTAGTGAGATTCATGTAAAAATTAAAACACTCTGTTATATTTTTGCAGGTGTCTAAAACCTTTGTATGGTACTATTTATTAATGAAATGTACAGTGTGGAAAAGGTTTATTAATTTATTAAGTGTTTTTAGTGCCATATTGTCTCCACCTACGCCTCAGCCTTGTAATGGTTCAGGCTTTTCCTAGCACTGTCGCACCTTACTCTCGTTTGAACTTACTTTTAAAGATGACTGTGTTTACAAAAGCGCTTACAAATCATATTTATTTGATCAGGGATGTGGTTAAATGATTATGTATTATATTTATGGGAGTTATATTTATCTGCTGACCTTATTAACAAACTCCCAGAGCAGCTTTCAGGGCTGTGAGGAGAAAATTACAGCAGCCTCGCGATAAATTATTATTTATTTGTGATGTCACAACCATGTATAACCGTTTGCCCGCAGTATCGTGACTCCTCAGGACAGTCTGTTTTCTGAATTAACACCAAACAGCAATCAGTTAGTGTTGCTTTTTTCATCAATTACAATTGTTTCAATGAATAAAATATGACATTCAGCTGACATTCTGGTTTTGTGTCTGTAATAAATAAATCATGAAATGGTCAGAACTTTAAAGTGCCCATTTCATGGAAAAACTTCCTAACTATTTTGAAATTAAAGAGCTGGATGGCACAGATGAGTCTTAAAAAGGTTGATTGAAGATGGACATTTGTGCCAAAAAACAGGCATGGGCAGAGTGTGGATCCTTTAAATGTAAACATTTTTTCCATTAAAATATTTTGGGGAGAATTATTTATTTAAATATTTTATAGTGGTTTGTAAGAAAATTTTGAAATGAATTTACCAAAAAAAATGTTTGTCTATTGGATTTTAGTGTCTCATTTTAAGACAACAGGGTTAGATTTCACCAGCTGCTGATCTAGAAGCTTTTGTCACAGCGTCCATCATAAATGTAGGCGTTCACAGTACGTCGGAGGCCCTGGCATTAATATACATCTTCGGTGGTCCAGTTACTGAGTATGGGTGGGAGGACATGTTGAGGACGCACTGAGGTCTGAGCTCTCGGACCTGGTTTGGAGGTCCAGGTGCCCACGCTCGTTTAGCGGTGTGCATGCAAATGTGTCCTGGGCCACACTGAAGGTCCGCCCACACAAGTGGTGCATAGAAGTACATACTCATTCCACCAGGCGAGGCAGGGAAGTGTGTCACTGCCGGTTAAAAACATGGAAATGATGAAGGCATTTATTTATACAGAGTTAGGAAGTGAGATCCACTTGTGACTGGACCACCTAGAGCCCCTTCTCTTCAGGTCTACAGGAACCGTGCTGTACCTAAATCATACTGCAGTGGAGCAGAATTGTAGCTAGTTTTGGTGTTCCAGTGTATCTCAGTCCGGTAACTGAGTTTCTGACTCGATTCTCTCCGCAGTTTCTGGCCGGTCGTCCCAAAACCGCGTCCATGGAGTCGAACTGGCGGAGAGTGTTTCTGTCAGAGCTGCTTTTGTTATTGTGGTCTTTTATTATTTATAGTCTTGTTTGAGTGTTAAATGTTTTCTCTGCGTTCTTTATGCGTGTGATGAGAACCGAACCCAGAGAACTTGTTAGTGACATCCTGGACCTCCTCCAGTTAAAGATAAATTTGTAGGGGTTAGAACTTCATCACTTCCCAGGTGTTCTTTTAGATTAGGGTTTTTTTGTGCCTCTTTCCAAGTCTGCCTATTGTAATGAGAACATTTTGACCAATCAGAAAGCAGCTTCACAGCCAGCTTGGCCGCGGACCACTTTAGGCTTTGCCATCAAGCGGCCCAGGGTCGGATCCCTTTCACTGTAATTTGAAATTAACACTTGTTTGTGGTTTTACTGTAATAGAAAAAGCTCGTTTGCTGTGCGGTTCCTTGTGTCAGGGGAAAAGTGCCATAAGATGCTTATTAATGGCAGGTGTAAAGTTTGCTTTTGGGGACGGAAAAAATTTGGCTGGTAGTTAGCTCCGGTTCTAAAGTAAAGAACCCACTACTGCAGTGGGTAGTCCTATTGCCTCACAGCGAGAAGATCCTGAGTTTAAGTCCTAGACAGAAAGACCAGGGCTCTCTGTGTGGAGTGTTTTGCCTATCGAACCGGGATCTCTGGGTTCCTCCCACAGTCCATTGAATCGCATTGGAGATACTAAATTACCCCATATGTGTTTGTGTTTTTGACCTGTGGTGGAATGATGACCTGTCCAGGGTGTTTTTTCATCTTTTGCCCTATAAACATTTGAATAAGTTGATACTGTGTGAGCTGGTGAGGAGAACACGGGGTCACTTCCAGGTTCCTCCTCGGTTCCTCCAGCCATTGTTTGGATGGTGAAACTCCATCAGCAGCTCCTGATTTAATTTAATGAAGCACTGATGGAGTCAAACCAGGTTTCTGATGAAACTAAAGTAATACTGAACTTCCTGAAGAACTCACTGATATACTGATATACAGAACACCACTGAAGTGATATACTGTACTAAAGTGAAATAGTAAACAGAGAGGATGAACATCTGTTCTGACGTTCATATTTGATGTTCAATAAAAATAGTGATTTCTGTGTTGAAGCTGAGCCAAATCAGAGACTCACCTGTGGGGTCACCCAGGGCTCAGTGTTAGGACCTACTCTTTTCACAATGTACCTGCTTCGCCTTGGTCACTTGACATGGCGTGTCGTTTCATTGCTGTGCTAATAACTCCCAGCTCTTAAAATGGGCTCTAATCATTCAAACCTTTCTATACCCCTGCCATCTGCTGCTCTTACAAATTGCCTGGAGGAGATAAAGCCATGGATGAAGCTTAACTTTCTGCAGTTAAACAGCTCAAAGACTGAGGCCATCCTAGTTGTCCACACCAGGTTCGCACTTCTACCATCACCAGTATTACCTTCTTCAAATCATGACATTCCACTATCTTCAGTCATCACCAACATGGACCCACATCTTACCTTTGAAGACCACATTCAACTGCTCTTCTATCACCTCAAGAACATTTCTGCATCTTCCAGACTCAGTGACGGTCGAAAGTTTTGCAAAGTTGGTCCATGCTTTTGTCTCCTCCAGGCTGGACGACTGCAACTCACTCCTCATCGGGATCCCCAGCAACAATATTCAAAAGCTCCAGTACATTCAGAACATTAAGGATCCTGATGAGGGTACCTTCTCAAAACCCCGAGGACTAAGCTACACACAATGGGTAGAACCCAGAATGGGACTTTCTGCACGGCTGCTGCCCTCCTATGGACTGCCTTTTTAAAAAGGTCTACTCTTGTTTATTTTTATTTGTTTTTATTTGCTGTTTATATTCTCTGTAGCACTTTGAGATTGTTTTTAATGGAAAGTGCGTTAGAAATAGAATGTATTATTTATTATTATTATTATTATTATTATTATTATTATTATTTATTATTATTATTGTTATTATTATTATAATTATTATTGTTATTAGGGTGCAGCCACTTCTCACTCAGCAGGGGGCGCTGTTTCCACAGAAAACTTGTGAGGCACTGGGGGACTGTCTGCTTCTGGCAAGTGTGTGTGTGTGTATGCATGTATGTGAGTGTGTGTGGGGTGGATTATTTGAAGGATGACAAAGAGGAAGGATGACTGAAATGAAATAAAAATATTTTTTCATTCCATTCGTCCAAGCCTTTGGCTGGCTGGCGTACTATAAAAGTGTGTGAATGAGAGTGTTTGTGTGCGTGTGTGTGTGTATGCGTGGGTGGGTGGGTGTGTGAGGCTTCTACATGTCTAGACAGTTTTTGTCCAGACCAGCCCAACTCGTTCTTTAAATTTCTTCCTTCATGCTTATGCAATGTCTCTCTCTCTCTCTCTCTCTCTCTCTCTCTCTCTCTCTCTCTCTCTCTCTCTCTCTCTCTCTCTCCCTCTCTCT
>JBBPCW010001256.1:0-10087 GCA_037974425.1 Phenacogrammus interruptus
GGACGGTACCTTGCTCAGGGTACCTCAGAGGTGCCTAGCGGTCTTGGGAATCGAACCCGGACTTTCTGGTCGCAGGGAGAATGCCCTAACCACTAGGCCACCAAGGATGACAGTAATTGTAAAGATATGCATGTTCCTTTTTCTGTTTCACTCTTATTCAAGAACTGTAATTTAATTGAGCTAATATTCTGTATTTTTGTAGCATTGGTAGTTTTGCAAGAGGACAGCCCCAAGTTATTTGACCCTTAGATACAAATGAGCATTTAAATCCTTTTCTGGATCTGTTATAACCTATACTGAGAATAAAGCACATGCTTTATAATGAACTTCTGAGCAAATTACATTTCTGTAATTGCTGTCAGTTCTGTCAAGTGGATTTTGAGTTTGTTTATTCTTTTAAATTTTGTTGGTCAGTGGAGACTTGAAAAATAATAACCTTTAAAATACTACCTTTTAGACATATTAACATATATTTAATTATGTATTACTTCTACCCATGTAAAGCAACAAAGGATAGAAATGTTAGTTTCTTAAGGTAAGTTTTGGTGAGTCCAAAAAGCATTTGGGATATTGCAAAATTAAAATATAATTTAAATGCTTGTTTTTTTTCCCCTTTGCATTTGGAGGTGCACATTTGCTGCAGCTATTTCTTTAACCTACCGTGCACTTTTACAGAATTAAGCTGACTGACAAATTATCAACTGTCCTCTTAGGCACATGTACATGCTCAATTTAGTAGGAATTCCATGTGTGCAGTCACACACGACTGCCAATACTCGAATATCCTTACAAAAAAGGTACACACACATTCTAGCACTGACATAAGATTTATAAACAAAGATCCTGAAGAAAGAAAGGACTTTTAACTCCTCTGGCCCTCTGCCTAAAATCACATTGGACATCAGAGTTGCTCAACAATGTCTACCATGTAGTAAATAGAAAGGCATACTTCCCTACAGACAGACAGACCAACAGCTAAAGGTGAGAAAATACCTGTAAACAAACACCTCACCATAATGATCACTAAAAAAAACCCTAATGGAAATCCAAAGTCCAGTAGATTTTGGGCTCTCTTTACAGACACGTGCACAAGCACCCAAGTGGTCAGTCACTTGGTTACAAGGATTTCCGGGAAATTCTGTCAGAGAGAAAGCTCTCCCCAGCCACCAGTTTCAGTTCCATGTGTCTGCCACAAACACAGTATAATACATTGAGGCCATTGCTGATACGTCACACAGTTGCACACAGAAGTTACCTGTCTGTCTGCTCATGTGCATATGCAGGATACATGAAATGACCTGTTTCAGAAGCAAACAATCTTAGATTTAAATGTTAAGTTAATTTCTGAACAAATACAATCCGGCGCTTGTAAAGGTTTGGGTACAATTTCAGTTGAAAGTGTTATTTTTTGGAATGTCTCAGAGCTTAATTGACTTATAGTCTAAAATCCAAGTCAGGTTTAATAAACCCCCTTCAGCCCTTTGTGCTTACATTTAAAAAAACAAAACATGGGTTCAGCTGAGCAGCTGACTAAGGAACTGAAACTGTGGTTAAGAAAAATGTAAGAGAAGTCAAGCCAAGATCTGGAGGACCAAGTCTGCAAAGCAAAACCTCCAAGTTGCTGCCAAGTAAGGTTTTGGCCGGCAAAAGACTAATGATGCATTGGCCCTCTGTGCAGTTTTGATACACAAGCATGATCTGTATGAAGGGGTCTTCAGAAGGTAATTTTAATTATGATCGCCTCACCCTCAAAAATATGCAACACAACACAGATAAACAAGAGACAATTTGGAACCTAGTACTGTAGCCTGATGAAACAAAAATTAACAATCACAAAAGACACTACAGCGGAAAAGATACTGTTAGGGGTTTTGTGGCAGCAGACGAAATAACAATTTAGAATAACATATATAAGACACTTCAGACGTCTTTAGGCTGAATCTCTCTTATTTTACATTTATACCTCATAAGCTAGAGAGAAAGAAAACACTATTTTTATAAAAATGTACTCCATTTTTGTGTTTGTGTTCACATTTGTGAAGTATCTGATTGAAGACTAATGTATTCAGCAGCTTCCTTCTCAAACTCAGATTTTCTTAAAGCAGCCCTACATTTCTACTGCGTCATGATCAGTGACCTTCTCCTGACCCATGTTCCCTTCGCGTAATACTGAATTAATCCTCCCTCAATTGACTCAGTTGTTATATCTAAAGATTCCATTTCACCATTTTAGATGCATTGAGTATTTTGTGTCCAGCGTCATGTGTCCAGCATCAGTGGTCACGTCATGAAATTTCCATTGTTTACGAATGTGAAATTTAGACCTTCCCTTTTTATTGTTTTTTTCATGAATAACATTGATCTGACTTTCCTGATCTACTGAACGTCAAGGTCATGGTTAATATAACATACTGTCTGCCTCTGACCTTTGCTAAAAAAAATGAATTGTTATTACTGATGGGGAAATCCAAGGATATATGCTATTCGTGCATGTGAATGTGATGTCATACACAACTTGAGGGATCATGTGCGTATACAGAAGTAGCCATCAAAAATGCAGACATGATCTGAAATACTTAATTCATGCATGCAGTTGTTGAATGTTGTGCGTGGTGAAGTCACTGCTTTCCCCTACAGTTTAGTTGCGGTCAGGTTATAAGTAGTGGGGAGCAAAGGCTTTTTTACACTAAAGAGTTTTAATGCTAATCATTAAGTTCATACGTTCATAGATCACACAGTGAGACAACACATGTCTTCCTATTTCTTGCTTTGTGTGCACAAATCAACCATCTAGTCTACATTCACAGACCCTGGTTGCGTCAGGACTTCTTTTTGTGGTTTTTATTGTGGTCTTTGTACCCAGTGACTTCTTTCCCTGCTTCTGTATGCTCAGCCTTTGTTGACTGTGTTCTGGTTTATTTTGTAAAACTACTACACCTGTCTCTTAAAGTGTATAATGAACAAATGACAGTGATGTGAAGCATAATGGGCAATACTTTGACACTGATTCTGAAAAAAAAAATCAACATTTTTATATTGCGTGGTAGGCTATTGGAAAACTTAAGTTAAGGATGTCCCACTATTTTGTGACATGAAAACTAACTAAAAACTCTCACTCTCACTTATTGCTCAACACAAGAGTCACATGTACCCAGAGCCTATCCTGGGGTCAATGGGTGCAAGGCAAGGACTCACCCTGGCCGGGGCGCCAGTACAAACTTCTATATGAGATGAGAGAGAATACATTGAAATGCTGTCTCCTTTGAAGAAGCTCAGGGTTCTCTAAGATTACTGACAATGGTTGCTAAAGCCAGTTTTTAATAAGCTGTCAAATTATCATTATTAAACTAGCCTTAAAATAATTAAAATAAATTTGAATGTACTTTGTATGTATTACCATAGTGTATGCAAATGCATTATTTGTAGGTGATGCATAAAAAGACCATGATGCGTGATGATAAACTGATGATGGGAAGCGTCAGTGTGGTCAGAAGTGCTATTATATTTCATAGTTATGTGACCAAAGGCACGACAAGACATTGGAAATTGACCTTTTTGGGAAATTTGTTGGAAGTTGAGTTTGTGAGTTTATGTAATTTAACTGATGCAAGTAGTGAAACATTTGTCCAACCCAGCAACAGTAATAGTGGCGTGCAAATTCAACAAAACAGATAGCAATGACTAGCAAATACTTTTATGTGCATTCATTTTGCCCTTAGCTCATTACATTTAGCTTAATAAAATAATTGAATGAAGGTTAACAGTCCTGCCTTATTGTGTTGTTTTCTTGGAAGAGAAAAAAGTTCAGAAAATGAAATGTTAAATGTTTCATGTATAAACTTTCACACAATAAAGGAGAAACTATTAACTATTAAAGTATTAATAATGACTCATGGTTTAATATATTCAAGCCATAATCTAAGTTTTTTTCTTTGTGGAGTTAACCTTGCTGCCCTTTTCATGGGCAGAGACCTTTTCTTCAACATTTCCTTGAGGGATTGCCCAGGAGGCTGTAGAAGATGAAAAAATATATATATATATGACCTCTGAAAGTTAAGGTCATTTGTGTGAAAGTCTTAAGTTGTGTAATGGGGAAATGTGATAGAGGCCCAGTGTGTGGAACACAGGTGTGTCTGAGGTGTGTCGAGGGTGAGAGATGCATGAGGTGGGTGAGAAAACTGGGACTGACAGAACAGGACAACAGTAGACGCATCCAACCGATCTGAACAAAGAATAACATATAATTAAATAAAATAGCAATGTCTATAAGTCTCATATTAAAGGACACAAGCCTTATCATACCCAAATTAATTCATAAAGTAGAAATGTTTAACCAGTTATGCATTTCCGTGGCTTACTACTGTCTTTATATCTGTTGAGAACCAAGAGACCACCACATTAGCTGTGGTGCAGGGCCAAAAGAACAGTCAAGCACCCCAACTGTCCCTGTTACACTTGTGTTAAGGGGAGAAATATTATATAATTCCTGGGATTATTATGTCTTTAAATTCTTACAAAGCTCATTGTTGAGCTGACAGAAGTCAGAAGGGGATGGGGGTGCTTTCTTGGTTTTCATAGTGATGAGAACTGAACACCTGCTAATTCTCAAATAGTAGTTTACTTCGTTGCCATTAAATGTCTAAAATTTTCCATTAATGTGGTATTGTGTGTATTTTATGAGGTGTGTTTGTTTGTATCAGTCCATGCTCTGATGTGGAAAAGACCCCACCACCACCAGCATGGTATGTTCTTGACTGCAGTTTTTCTTTTATTTATTTGTTTATTTAGACTGTATTTATCATTTCTATTATTATAATTAAATAATACTCGAATGTAATTTGTATTAATGTATCAATATCATCTCCCCTATCTCACCCTATTACTGTTGAGATAGGCTTCAGCATCTCCCCCAACCCCCAATAAAGTATTTTCCTTATCTGGGTCCAGGTATGGGCCACCTTGCTTGTAAACGTTGTGCCCATGGTTTAATATCTGTGCTTCTTTTTTAGTGATGAGGAAGCAGTAAAGGAAGGTCCAATATTCATTTCCATTTCCTCATCAACGTATCGGGATTTCCCAAGCGCCACTATAAAATGCTGTCTGCCTCGCTGCTCAGGTGTGAAGCTCTTAGAGACTAAAATCAGACAAGAACTCAAACAGTCCCACAAGAAGTGATGCGGGTGAGTATCCTGCACGAGTTCACCTGTCGGGCAGGCTTCAGACGGGACACCGCTCTGCTGTCTCGGAGTTTTTAACAGTGGAAATGCAGTATTCAGTAATGTGTGTTTGTGTTTGTTTTCCAGTTTCTTCTGGTATTCGTGCTTTCGTTGGTTCTCCTCACGGACATCCTGGCCGACGACAGCCACAGAGTCACATCCTGCCTGTCTAAAGACGTGGTGGCCAAGCGAGTGATGAATCTGCAACGCCACTTCAGCGTCACTGGACAAAGATCCGAAGGAGCAGCAAAAGAGCCCACCTGCTCCGAGTTCAGCCGCACACACTTCTCATCAGAACTCCATAACCGCTCTCTGTCCCCCTGGCGCTACATGTAAGTCCTCCTGATCTACCGTGTATCACACAATTTACTTTCATCATTTACACACACATACTCATTCATACCTGCATCATTTACACACACACTCATGGTCTACCTGCATCAACTCCTGCAGCATTTGCACAGAGGGCCTGCAGGTTAAAGTCTGTTTGTCTTTTTTAATGTCTGTTTTTTAATCAGACATTAAAAAACATTGGAAAATTAGGGTTGACATTGGAAAATTTGTATTTTTAAACAAGCATTAAACCAAAAAGACAATAATAATAATAATAATAATACTAATAACAATGATAATAACAACAACAACAATAATAATAATAATAATAATAATAATAATAATAATAATAATAATAATAAGCAGGTGCTAGTCATAATATAATGTCCCATTATAAGGCACCCGAGGAATGCTGCTTTGTAACTCATTCCTTCAATTCCTGAGCTGTCACTCTACTGAAGAGCCAATAAAGGCGCTTGTTCCAAACCTCCACACCGCTATTAAAGCAGTCTGTTAGACATTTATAATTATATATGGTATCAAAGATCTAGATATCAAAGATATAGAAGTGTCATTAATATAGGCTATGTATTTATTCTTAGCTTTAAATGCAACAATGATAATAATCATGATCATAAAAATTATATGTAAGTAATATATAACTTTTACTTTATACAATATATGTATTGTATTTTGAAGAAAATAAAGTATTATTCAGGAATTAGTATCAGAGTATGATGAGTCAGGCCTTCTCCATGAGCAGGCTGCTTGTTTCTTAACTTGACTGTGGACCCAGGGTTATGTATTTATGGATGTTTATTTTTTTGCAGATCTGAAAGTGTACCGGACATGATCCCTAATACATACGAGAAGGCTGAGTGCCTGTGCTCAGGATGCGTCATTAATGGGAAAGAAAGCACAGACTACAACTCTGCCCCAGTGGAGAAAACATTTATGTTTCTGAAGAAGGTCCCGTGTAAATCTGACACACAGAAATATTCTTTAGAGATTCACTATATGAAAATAGCTGTTGCGTGTACTTGTGTGTTGCCCAAAGAGTGACCTCTTGTAGAGGCTAATATTTACCAAGACAACATAGTAGAGACATGTCTCATATATTGGTTGTGTTTGTTTTAAAATGCAAATGATGTTAGTAATGTTTGTAGTAACACTGTTAATTATGCTTATGTTTCATAAGCCACAAAATAACATGTTCTACATGAATGCAGTACAGTGAACTATAGCATGTCTTCCACATTGGCTGGGAGCCTGTTTCTGTAGTCTTGCATACACTACTTTTATTTATGAGATAAATTATTTATTTATTGTATTTATTGATTATTATATTTTTTGATGCTTTGTTTAACATTATTGTTTTACAAATAGAATTAATTCATTATAAATTAATGTTATTTATAGTATTATCACATCTATTTATAGAATGTAATGTAATATATTGTGGAAATGCTGCGTTTAATAAAATTATTTTTCTGACACTCATCTCTCCCGTTGACCTGTAATCATCGTTGTTGTTGTTGTTATTATTATTATTATTATTATTATTATTATTATTATTGTTGTTGTTGTTGTTGTTGTTGTTGTTGTAATTATTATTAATTTCTTTTTTTTTTCAGCTCGCCCCCTGCTGTTTAGGGTGTACAAACAGCAGGGGGCGACAATTCATTGTAGGTTATAAATATTACAGGTTGCGCGCCACAGGATTCCGTATGCGTTTCGAATTCAGTTATATCTGACACATTTGAAAAATAATTTAAATTAATTTGCTGTCAGAAAAAAGATTTTACTGACAGGAAAAAAAGTTTTTATCCAGACTACGTATACTGTCGCGCGGATGACGTAATGACGTAGGCACAGCACATTCCAAGAGGAGGCGCCAGCATGGAGTAATGGGACTTTTAACTTATCTACACATTGTCACGTCAAGCAATGTCAGAAATGAGTTTACTGTAATTTCAACCATGCCCACAGTTAACAGTGTAATGAAATAACTATCCTACCGGACCATGGTGCAACACATAGAACAGAAACATCACGAAGCTTCACAAGTGCAGGCACCCCAGGACTGTAGAAAAAATACAATAACAGTTCAAATTCAGATATACTGTATTTGTGTAGCACATTAACATTCACAAAATAAAATACAGAAAGGAATAAAAGAATACATAGAAAATCGCAAATGTTTAAAACTAGGCAGAGGAGAATAATGCAGAGTTTTAGCAGCTTTTTAAGCTACACTAGCTGCAAAACAACAGTACGTTGTGCTATTACATATTAATGCATTCTATACAATATGCGCATACATAAATACAAACATCGTTTAGTATCTACTAATATTCATAGAGCCGGTATGGGTGCATGGTAGCAAAAGTTTAAACTTTCACTACTTTTTCTGCACCCGACTGTACAATAGCAACAGTGCATTAAACTGGACAAAAAACATCCAGTGCAGCCAAAAGGAATAGTAACCGCACTAGTGTGAGTGAACACAGTATTAAAACACACTGTATTCTAACAGCAGACCCAGAGCTTCAGTTTGCGTGTGTAGTAGTAAAAGTTTAAACTTTAAGTTTTAATCAGGGAATAGTTTATACGCGGTGAAACACATAGACATATATGTGTTCCTACATAGACACTCATTAGTCCGGCGCCCCGCACACACATATGAAAGCCATATAGTTTAGATTTTTTAACATTTATTTGCGATATATATTTAACTTATTTTTAACATGTTAAAGGGGGCTCACTTGAAGGGGGGCGGCGCCCCAGCGCCCTCTATTGACCAGCCGCCACTGCAGTACAGTAACTGTTCTTGAGAAAAAAAATGAATTCATGAACACATGTATATCCGTCCAACTCTCCACAGGAGGAGAACGAGAGGAGAGAGCAAGAGGAACAGAGGAAGAAGCACGATGAAGATGCAAAGAAGAAGAAAGCTCTCACCAACATGACACACCAGTATGGTGGACTTTAGCAGAAGGTTCGATTATTTACTGATTAATTGTAAGAATGTGAAAGTTGCAGGACTCTCTTAATTAAGATTAGAGAGGCTAGTGCTAACTGATGTGATCCTCTTCAAGCTTGTTTAATGCCCAGTGATGCCATAGCATTTGTGGCTTAGAGTACAACTGGGTCTGTTTTCTCTGTTGAACTGATGTTTATCCGACAATTTCCTGAAATCAGTTTGAAAAGATTTGGCCCTTACTTATATCTGAGGAAGCAAGTGCTAACCATCAGTCTACCATAGTCGGTGGTGTTGAGTGACTGGGGGTCTAATTTGCAAGGCCCTGCCCTTTGCAAACCCCTTTGAAATGACTGGCCGTAGATCTGTTTTCCTGTTCTTTTTCTTTTACTTTGGAGTAGCCTATACAGTTTACTCTGATGTCTCTCTTTGACAGATGGAGGGCCGTAAAGGGGCAAAGAAACAGACTGAGAGGGAGAAAAAGAAGAAGATCCTGGCTGAAAGGAGAAAGCCACTCAACATCGACCATCTGTCTGAGGACAAACTGAAGTGAGTCAATGGCCTCTGACATGCAGAACATCAAAACGTTTATCCCTCTACAAAACCAACTGGCCCCGGCACACCACTACTGACTTAGTGGAGTGGAGAGCTTTCAGATCAAGTGGTTTCAAGTGGTTTCAAAAAATGTCCAGTGACTGAGTGTCAGACTTGACTTTGAGGGAGAAGGCCAATGAGCTGTGGCAGTGAATGATGGAGCTGGAGGCTGAGAAGTTCGACCTCAGTGAGAAGCTGAAGAGACAGAAATATGATGTAAGCGTGCTGCCAGTTCCTTGTGGTTTAACCTTCGAAAAGAAAAACTAATTTCTATGACCTTTGTCATAAATAACCTTTATAACAAAGGGTTATATAATATGGTCAAGTTGTGTCTATATCTATAAAGAATTTAACCATTTTTAAAATTATTTATTATTCAGTAAGTACTGAAATGATTTGTTATAGGATCTATAACTATGAAACTAGTATGTAGTTTGTGCAATAAGAAGACCTGAGGTGTGGACCTTCATACAGCCCCTTTGGGTTTAAGCATATGGTTAGATCAACATGAACAATACTTTAAATGCATTTCTCTGAAATATTGTACTGAGAATATTTTAATATTTTAATATTTTACGTGAACATTTCTACATAACACTGACATAACCATTCATGGCTTTGCCAGTGTTATGGATCCTTCCTCTGTACTCTGTAAAAGAACACTAAACCCTTGGTTTATAACACAATTAGCATCTGTCCATGTCTTTTATTATAAAGGTGTTTAGAGTCAGTGGGTTTTCTTTAAAATTACAGATATATATAGCCGGTATTAAGTGTACACTACATACATGGTAGCAATAGGTTAGGTTGAAAAACACTGGAGTACTCCTTTAAACTGTTCTTGCCTCCCTACATCACCTATCCAGTTGCTGAAGAGCAGCTTCCATAATGTAGCTGTACACACGGGCATCCCTGGCATTACCTGTCTAAAACTGTGACTTGCTTACAGATGACGATTCTCCAA
>JBBPCW010001264.1:0-10087 GCA_037974425.1 Phenacogrammus interruptus
CTCCCACCACCAAAAACATGCGTGCTTTGGGGAATAGGTGAATTGAGTACTCTAAATTGCCCATAGGTGTGAATGTGGGTGTGAATGGTTGTCTGTCCCTATATGTGGCCCTGCGACGTGCTGGCAACTGTCCAGGGTGTACCCCGCCTTCGTCCACTGCAGCTGGGATAGGCTACAGCACCCCCCCACACACACTCTGGACCCTGAATGCAGGAATAAGGGGTAGATAATGGATGGATATTCCAATCTCAGTAGCAGAAGAACCATGTTCAGACATAACAACACTGTTAATAAATATGAACCAAGTATCTGGATGAGCTCCATTTGACTGATAATCAAATGCTGTATATTATGTGCAAAATGATGCATAGATATATATTTTATTGAAAATTAATGGTCAAAATTGTCTAAAGTCTAATTTTCTGTGCATGTCTGAACTAAACTGAATTCCTGATCGTACTGTTGTTTGCATAAGATGGTTAATTACGTGTCTTTCATGTATATGTTTCATGGGTATGTTTGTTTAAGGTATATTAAGCTTTCAGGCAAGTTTAAATTGAAAGAAAATTGTTAGTTCACACAAGAAAGCATTTTAAAGTGGCACTTATAGATGTTCACATACTTCGCTTCCTCTTTCACCTGGTTCTCCTTTTTCTCCCTGACAAAAAAGAGAAAAATAACTCAGTAACATTGTACATGTATCCATGTATTTATCTTGTAAAAAATAACATTATTTTGTAAGGCATTGTCTGAATGACTGCAGTGGTAGCTCTGGGATCACTGTGGTTCCAGTGATAATATAATTAAGCAGCTAAAATGGAAATGAAATGTGATTTTTTTTCTCCAGTGATCTGTGATTGCAAGCCATGTGATCAATTCAGAGCGTCAATTTGAGAGGGACATCATCAATTTGAGAGGGACAGAATCACTGGCCATAAGAGTATGGGGTCTACAAACATTTGGCCATCTAGAATATGTTAGCACTTATAGAACATTAAGCTTCGATAGTAGTTGTCTTCAGCATTTTCATGATTGCTTTCCCTGGCATTATTATGAAGTTAACAGAGCTATGCTTGGAAAGTCATAAAGCATGAAAAGCATGTGCTGGTCTCCCTGTTTGTCTAAAAATGCAATGGTAGTGCTTTCCTTGTTCATTAATACAAGGGGGGTAAATGTAATTTGGACAACATTTCGCACTTACATAAGCTAACCTCTTAACTGATTTCTGAACACAACAAAACATGGATTCTAATGTTGTAGCTCAGTTTGTCCACAGATGGCCTTGTGTATACATTAATACCGTGAGTCCTTTTATGCCAGGCAGTCCAGGATGTCCTGGCGGACCAGGGCTCCCTGGATCTCCAGACTGACCCTTCACAAGAAGCAGAAAATAAATAACATTTGTAGAATTATTATATATAAAAAACATTACATGATTTTTGAACACCCCTTATGTTAAGCAGTTTTGGTTATTTTGGCTACAACCCAAGTAACATTCATAAAATGAATGGCGGTCATGCAATCTACATTAGCACATGGAGCTCACTAATTATATCAGGGCAAAGTCATAGAGTGCCATCTTTCTGAAACATCAGTTTGGACTGCTTAGGTGCTATATTATGTTTCAATTCAGTGTTGTTTTATTTTTTGATAAGTTTTATTTCAATGTTATTTTTTTATTTTATAGGTTTGAATAAGTGTATTTCATTATATTATTATTTCTCCTTAATTACCATTGTATAACCTGGTCTATTACTTAATAACCTTAATTAATAACCTTAATTTTGTTCATTAACTTTGATTTTGTACAGCACTTTGTAAGATTATTATCAGGGGTTGACATAATGTTTTTGCTCTGGTACTCTAATGAGTACCTACATGAACTTGTACGCACCAAAATAAAAAAATTCTCTTTGTCTCGGGGATCAAGGGTGAGGTCTGTGTCTCCCCATGGTTCTGCATAGTGAGCGCGCCGGGGTGTCCATGCCAGTGTGTATGTCTCGGCATGGTTGTGCATGCCGGGGTGGCGGGGTGTCCATGCCAGTGTCTATGTTTCGGCGTGGTTCCGGGGGGTTATGCGGGCAGCCGCCCCAGAACCACGGTACGCGTTTGTGGTGTGAAGACTGAAAACAGGGGCACATTTTGCATAGCACTGATGTCTATTCGGGCTTGCGTAACACTTATGTTAATCCCTGAGTATTATTATTATCATTATTATTATTATTATTATTATTATTTTTGTTGTTGTTGTTGTTGTTGTTGTTGTTGTTATTACTGCAACCTAGGAGCAACAAAAGGATAATTCATGGTTTGGTCTAGGAGATTCATAGATAAGGATTCCTTAGCCCAGCAGCTGCACACAAGCTTATGATTACAATACAGAGTGCCAAGCAGCTGGGGAGGTTGAAAAGATGCCACCATTGGATGTTGGAACAGTGAAACATGTTTTGTGGCATCATTAATTTACCACCTAGCGGTCTGCTGGGTGATTCAGGCTTTGGCCAATGGCAGGAAAACAGTACTTGTCTGAATGTATATTAACAACTTTACAGCTTGGTAATGGAGGAGTAAAAGTCACAATGGTCTGTGGTTTCCTGGTTGGGGCTGGGTCCTTTATCTCCAGCATACGGAGACATTCTAGAGAATTTTGCCTCCAAAATTGTGATGAATTAATTTGAGGAAGACCCTTTTTTCACCATGACACTGACCTGTGCGTGGTCCAATAACAAGTGGTTTGTGTTTGAGTAAGATGAATTAATGAAAAGTGTAAGTCACTCTTGTGGCTGTATAGAAGTGAACTGAATAGAAGTGAACCACCACAGCCATGTTCCAAAATGTAATGAAAAGCCTTCATTAAAAGAGTAGAGGCTGTTATAGCAGCAAAGTGTGGTACCAACTTTGTATTAATGCCCATGACTTTATAATGAGATGCTTAACAAGCGTATACAAAAATCAGAGAGTGCTGCAATTTATTTTTAATTCAGCATCACTATGTGTATGACAATCATTCCATGCCAGTGTCTGTTACATTCCTACTTTATGAGGTACTGGTTAGTGATTACCTGCATTAAATCTTATTTAATGAGGAAAAGTATAATAACACTGCTGTAATCAACATTCTCCTCTTACAATGAGACCAGTTGGATGGTGAAACACTACTAGAAGTTCGTCAAAGGTAATAACTGCCATTTTGTTTAAGAGTGAACGAGATATGTTTTCTTGGAATTACTGTAAGTTCTGTAAATGGCATTATTTCCCTTATTTTTATGTTTTGTCATATCCTTTAGAAATTATGCTTTAAAGAACATTATTTTTTTATTTTGAAAATGTTGTCAGCAGTTCTTCAAAACTAAGGCAAAGCTGTTCAGTTCAATACTTGCACCTATAAACGATAAATCCTGAGAAACTGAAGATTTTTGCAGTGGTCTGTTATTTTTTTCCAGAGCTGTATGACTGTGACTTTCAGCTGTCTGCAACATATAGTTTCTTTCATTTGTACCCTTTTTAAAATAAATTTGAAATACACACCGGTTGCCCAAGAAGCCCTGGTTGACCTGGTTCCCCGTTGTCTCCTTTACTGCCCTAATGGTGTGAAGAGAGTAGAATGTCACAAATTAGTCGGTCAGATAAAAAGAACTAGACACTTCATTAACATTCAAAATGTTGTCTAATTATCTGAGTATCATTAGAATAGGAGTTTGCTGCTTTAAGAGTGATTTAGAAAACATTATTTTACTTTATTTCAGCAAAAATCAATAAGTAATCCTTAATCAGTTGGGGTGAACAGCTGCTTTTGAACATTCTAGGGCAGGGGTCACCAACCTTTTTGAAACTGAAAGATACTTCACGGGTACTGGGCCATACAAAGGGCTACCAGTTTGATACACTAGAACAGAGTTTACCTAAACATATCTAACTTCATGTATAATAAACATGTTTTAAATGCTTTATTCTGATATAACCATTTCCTAATCTCTATAAATGCAAATGTTTAAAAGAAGAAAAGCAACAGGATCAAATTAAATGTTAGATGCTGCTCACTGGTGAGTTGTGCTACTTTTAGAACAGGTCTGCGGGCTACTCTGGGGGCTCCCTGGTGCCTGCGGGGGCAATGCCGGTGACCCCTGTTCTAGACTCTACAATTGTAAGTACGATGAGTGATTTCAGCAAAAAACTGCATTGTAACCTTTGGCCCAGGCAATCCGGATGAACCAGGCATGCCAGGCAAACCCATCTCACCCTGTAAGAAGACATACATTTATTAGTATATGTTCAAAATCATTAGATGATTAGATCTGTCTTTATTCATTCTGTTTTTGGCATATACTGGCAAAAATACTGCTCTGTAACTGTGATTGTATAACTCTCAGTGCCTGTTGCAGGAGGTTTGGCCTAGAATATGACTAGGTAATGTTGTCATCTAATTGTCATAAATACATTCTTTTAAAAGAATGGATTTAATCATTATTAACTACTTATATATTAAGCATCTTTATTGTGATGGAATTGGATGCCACGGGTTATGTCAGTAGATTACATTTGTCAATAGATTACATTTGTTACTCTACTCTGAAGAAAAATGAAGTTCTAAACCAAATTACAGCTCTAGTCCGCCATAGAAACGCAAGCCAATGCATCTTTTGTATCATATGCACATGATTGTGTGTTGTTTTATCCAATTGTGCTCATCTGCTGGGTAATCAGTAGTCCATAAAGTATCTAGTGCAGGAAAAATATCAGTGCTACCCAGCGTTTGCTGAAAGCTCCCCTTCTTAAACCACTAGGTTTCCTTTCCATTCCCTTTGTAGTTATTTCATTAATTGTATTCATTACATGAAAGATATCGTCTGTCCGTTTAGTTTCTGGTGTTCTAGTTTCTTATTGAGTTCTTCATGCAAAGCCAAATAGTTACGTTCAGGCACACACTATGGATACAGTTTGGTGAAACTATGTGCTTTCTTTGCTTGTGCAGTGGAGAGTTTTGGTGAACCTTCTCTAGTTCAGTCTTCATGTTCAAAAGTAGCAAAGTAAAAACTCTGGAGCTTGTTCAAAAAGAAAAAAACATCAACTGTGTTAAACAATGAAGGACGCTTGGGGTGACTATAACAATACATTTAAATAAGTTTGTAGTTTAATTTAATTTGTTTAATTTAGAGTTTATGATAGCTTTCACATACACATTCTATTGTACACAATTTTATTTAAATGATTTATCTTATTTATATTATGTGTTTATACCATAAAAATCACTTGGGGTTGGGTGACATGGCAAAAATAGATTTTTACAATACAAAATATATTACAATATGAATCAAATTTTTGACATATGGTAAGTTGGAATGGACAAAGGGCCAGTATAAACAAAAAAACAATCAAAAATGTGTGTTTTTATATTTATTTTGTGAATAGTATGCACGGTGCACTGCAAATAACACAGGAACAATAATTCAGCTTGTGCTGAAAGTCATTCAAAGCAGACACATATCTAATATATATCTTTTGACTAATCTCTCGACATTTTGTCTTTCAACCATTAAATAAAACCATTATTTTACGTAAGCACAGTGTGTGATGTTTATTTGCATGTTTTCCTAAATGCAGTGCTACACTTTATTTAAAATATATGCACACGCACATGATGGCTGACCTGCATATTCGGCGTTTGTTCTTTATGGAAATGATGTAAGTGAGCAATACAATGTGATAGCGTAAATAGCAGGGGGCAGTATATCACCATGTGATGTGACAGTCCACAATGTTCACATGTGATCTCAATGCAAACACCGAAACAATGCAGACTCGACAGTGTCCCATTACCCAAAATTCTTTAGGATGCAAGACCAGAGTAGATGGTGTTATTTACAGCCGTCTGGCCAACATGTCGAGGAGGAAGATGTGTTCATAAAAAAGTTTATTAATTTAACGCCATTAAGCTTGTTTATGATTATAATCTTTAAAAGTCACTGTAGATAAGTAAAAAAAAATCATAAAAAGAGACTTACGATTTCTCCAGGTACACCTTTGGCTCCCTTTGGGCCCTGCAGTCCTGGTTCGCCCTGTTATAAAAACAATTGTGATGGAATCCTTGGCTGCATCTGAAGACCTTAGGCTTTGTTGCCGAAAACTGATTAAAAACTTTATTTCTTGGTATGACAGAGTATGTACAGACAACAAATTCTATGTAAAACATGCGACTCACCTTAAATCCCCTTGGGCCTTCACTGCCAGGCATTCCCGGCATTCCCTAAAAACAATTACAAGACCTTTAAGGGGTGAACTCCCATTGTTACATCTAGTCTTGGTTTGTAATGAACGTCATTCTTCTTCTCTAATGAATTACAGGACCTCTTGGAACTAAATGATGTTATGTTGACGTTCACAGTGTTAGTTGTTTGAGATTTTACAAACACATGAACACTGTAAAAGGAAACTGAAGAAATCTAATGAAGCTAACATGCATGGCTCTGGGATGGATGGGTTTGTTTTCCTCTGGATGCCTGGATTAATCACATATGAAATGCTTTCCCGTAGCTTTGTCAGCCAAAAAAAAGTAATAGGTTTAACAGGATGTTCTTAAATACAAAAAAAAACAGGGGGTTGCTCCACCAGAGACAACATGTCAAAAGCACTCTGCAACTTCAAGGAAGACAGTTGCCAAATCAAACCTTCTGGCACTGTTACAAGTCTACTGTTATTCTTCTTATTAATACGATGTAAACATAAAGTTTCTGTTTTATTATTGTATGTTACAAATATGCATGCACACACAAACGCACACGCACACCTCTCAAGTGAATATATACATATATATATATATAAATATGAATGCTGAAATGGAAATAGAATAGATATTGTAGATAGAAATACACTGTTAGGCTTATAGATGGTCTAATAGCTTTTGGGTTAGTTTGGTCCTTTTCTATTCATCGTTTTCTGTTAAAATTGTTCTACTATAGTGGTCTTGAATTGGTTCTACGCTAGAAAATCCTAAATCCTGAAAAGCTTAAATTAGACCAAGCAGGAACTTTATGATACTGTACACTCAGCAAAAATCCAAAACGAAAAAGTCACGTATATCACATCACATTTTTTAAAATGATTAAGTGCTGCATGACATCTGAGATATTTGGTATGTTCAGGCCGACTGCAGCTTATTGTGCACTTGCCAAGATCAGTCATTTTATCATCCTGAAGAGGTCCCAAAGCGACCCACACTTCCTCTTTGAAATATGATGTATGTATATCCGTATTATCTGCTAAAATCATTCATTTCACTTCAAAGTTTTCCAACAGGCACATATTCTCATCAACTATTCAAGATTTATTTTGCGCAAAATATTAGCATATTGTTTTTGCAAGACTGGAAGAGGTGGTTTGACGGCCCAGCCTTGTATAATTGTGCAAGATTTGCTTGTTTTCCGCCTACAGTGATACAGTGTCAAACCCAGAGCAGTGTAGCTCTAGTTCATGCCATTACTATACAGTACTTTCAGTCCTTAAAACGGAATACATCATTAGCATTTCCTTTATGAACAAAGATACACAAAGTACACATCTCAGTTCAAATTGAAGCTAAAACTAACAACAAACCTGGATTTAATGTGCTGACAAATATTTTATAGTCTATTATAAAGGAAAGAGGTCCGATGTAGTCATACGTAAACAAACCACAGCACACAGTGGGAACAGTGTGAAATTCTTTCTCAGTATTTAACCCATTCACCAACTGAAGCAGTGGGCAGGCAGGAACAAAGCACCCGGGGAGCAGTGTGTGTTGACGGTGCCTTGCCCTTAGAAATGAGATTCAAACCTATGACCTTCTGCTCGCAGGGGGCAACTCCCTAACCACCAGGCCACCAGCCTAGTAGACTTTTATTAATGCTGGGCAATGATTACATTTTTTTCAGTTCACAGTTATACACAAAAGTAAATAATTAATTCTAAAGTAGTGTATTGCACACTTTTATTAAAAAGTACTGCCATATGTATGCTATAGGTTTGAAAACACTTTAAACAAATGAGGAGCTTTTTAAAAGCAGTGTTCCCTTTCACACAGTTACACAGCTGCAGTTCAAATATTTTTTTGTAAATCTCAACTTAAATGTTATTGTAATCAAATCAAATCTAAAACCAAAGCTATTTGACACTGCAGGGGATTCATGTTTCATCAACTTTGTTATAGAAAAACAAGTTCCCCTCAGAGTCCAGAGCATGGGGGGCACAACCATTATAGCAGCTGCAAAGAGGGGTCGACTCCATACGAAGGTCTATGTAGCTGAATTTAGTGTCATTAAAGTCCCTGTTGGTATAATTGCCAACACTTAGAATGCTGTGCTGTGCACACCCATGATCACAAAAAAGCGATGAACTTTCAAAATAAAAGGATTTTTTTTAAAAACCCATGTTAATGAGCGATAAAATGATTGTTGGCATTAAGTAAATAATGCATTAATGCAATAACGTGCCCAGCCCTAAAAGTTATACATAAATACATCACTGTATTTTACATCCTAAAACAAAATTAGGACACTTTCCCGAATGCTGATATGCAGCAGTTGGTGAACAGAGCCTAATGTATTCCAGTCTTCTGCTAATAAATCTGACTCTAATGCTTAAAGCGTAACCTTGAAACTGCATGTGCTTCTTCCTTTTTCCTTTGAATCCATATCTCTGGAGAATATCTAAAATGACATTTCTTTAAAACACACACTGTTGACATGATTATGTAGAAGATTCATTGAATACGGCTGATACATATATTTATTGTATAACAGATTATTACTATATAATACTGAACTTTTTTTCAAGCAGAGATAAAAAAATCACAAGCCCAATCAAAATTTGAATACACTAGTAGGTCTCAAGAGTATATCCTCTAGGAAAAATGATTGCTGTGTTTTACATTAACTTCCTGTTCTAGGATGATTATTTGTTATTTATGGACTAATGGGAGAAGTAGTAATGGTTTAATGGTCTCTAGAGGGCATGAATGGGGAAAAACAGTAAATCCAGTGGCTTTGTGAATGGACAGGGGAGTAAACAAACACTTTAGAATTTCAGCGTATCCACCAAAGCCACCTTGAAATAGCCTTTTGGTACATTTTCCATAAGCGGAAGCAGATGTTTGGAAACTCTGCAGGGAATAGTAAAGGAACATGGAAACATGTTGCAAAATAAAGTACCTTCAATTTCTTAAAGGAAATAAAAAACAACTGACTGAGCGATCCTTTGTAGGAAAATAAGGTGGGGGGGGGAGTTAGCGGGACTAATGAGTTTTGATATTACACTCTGTTGTTGCACCAGAGACAAGGATCATGTTCTGAATTTCTATTCCATTGCTGTCAGAGGCAAAAACCAGATCCTTTGTTTGAACCTTAGCTACAGGGTATTCTGCCCCTGCCATCTAACTACACTTTAATTAAAATTCAACAAAAATTCAGCAACAAAAAATATATCTACCCCATCATTCATATGTTAATCACGTCTTTGTCAGCTATTTCTCACTCTTCGGACAAATGCGTAACCAGAGAGTAACACAACTGCATAATGAATGCAAATATAATGTACATTTAAATTCAGATATAAAGGAAAATGGACATGTTGATGAATATCAATAAGTGGAATTCATCATTTTTGCAGGCATGACTGTTCTGCTATCTGATCTATGGTCTGAAACTCCACACATTTTCTTTGTTTACCCATCGTGGGTAGACCTGTGTGTGACTGTGACAGACTAAATCGGGATAGCGCTATCAAAAATAACATTCTTATAATGTTGGTTTAATGTTAATTGTTACCAGGTATTTTCACAATAAGTTTATTAAATGCTCATACGCCAAAAAATGAAGAGAAAGAAAATGTATCAATTAAGCAATATCAGCAACTTGCTTTCTACCCTAACACACACTGCTGCAGTATACCACTAATTGACAGCTGAAAGTGTGCCTGAAAGCTGTGTGTGTGAAAAGTTGAGTCTAATATAACTTCACCTTGGAGCTCCACTTGAAAAAATCCCTTGCTGTGAAGGACTTTAACAGACTTGATGTGACAAAGCATCTTGATTATTGAAAAGGAATATTTTAACGAA
>JBBPCW010001273.1:0-10085 GCA_037974425.1 Phenacogrammus interruptus
GTTTAACCTCCATTATTTTCGTCCTGATGCTATCGATTTTTCCATTGAAGAAGTCCATAAAGTCTTCACTTCTAAACTGTGATGAGATACTTTCTGCAGGCGTCATAGGTTTTGTTAGGCGAGCCACTGTGCTATATAAGAACCTGGTATTGTTTTGGTTTCTTGCTATCAGTTGGCTCAGATGCTCGGTCCTAGCACCTTTTAGAGCCTGTTTGTAGCTACACATACTGTCTTTATACGCAATTCTAAAGACTTCTAGTTTAGTTTTTCTCCATTTTCGCTGCGGTTTGCTCTTTTTAGGGCGCGAGTATGATTGTTGTACCATGGTGCAAATGTTTTGGCTCTGACTTTTTTTAATCTGATGGGAGAAACAGTGTCTAATGTACTGGTAAAAATGGTGCCCATGCTGCTAGTCACTTAATCTAGGTCGTCTGCATTTAGAGGTCTAATAAGAAATTGGGACAGATCCGGCAGATTACTTGTGAATCTGTCTTTAGTAGTCAAATTCATATTTCTAGCATACCGATAACTTTGGGAGACACAGCTAATCTTTTCTGCAGGTAGAGTATATATCATGAGGTGGTGATCTGTGATATCGTGACTTTGAGGGAGAATCTCTATATTGGAGACATCTATGGGATATAATTAAATCTAGTGTATGATTAAAGCGGTGAGTTGCTCAATTTATATTTTGTTTAACCCCAAAGGAATTTAATAAATCCATAAATGTGAGTGCTAAAGCGTCGTTAGAATCACATTAAATTTCTGCATTCGTGCCGGAGCAGGCTTAAGTCATCATGGTGCTATGGTTTCAGGATAAACAGGAAGAGCGGCACTCTCGCTGAACGCAGTGTAGTCCATTGCTCTGTTTACTTTTTTGATAGTAATTTTGAGTCGTTTGGTCCGCGAAGGTCCACAGCCCTCTGACAGCATGTTGCTAAATAGGTCTTTTGCTTTTGTGGCAGTGGTTTTGGAACGTGGCGTCACGCGTCCTGATCCGTGCTCTAGCACTGTTAGCGCTCACACTACATGCGAACCGCGGCCGAGTCCAACCAAACCGTGCTCTGGCACACCTCTTCCAAGCGGGCCAGGGACGGCTAAACGAACTGTGCACTCACACTAGTTAAACAAACCGCGCTTTGGTGGTCAAACGCACCCAGGCACGGTTCAAACTGCCTAGTGTGAGTACACCCTAATACACTCATTTGGTCTAAGCCAGGTTTCGGTGAGACAGAGTGCGTCAAGGCAATAGTCTGAGATTATTTCATTAACAATAAGTGCTTTAGGTGCAAGGGATCTAACGTTGAGAATTCCAAACTTTAGAGGTAAATTTCGACTACTTATTTCTGGTTTTATGGTTATCAGATAGTTTCGGGCGAGTTTAACGAATCTATTCTTTTTTTCACTATTCGGGGAACAGACACAATTTCTATGGGACAAGCTGTGTGTGCACGTCTATCAGTATATCCGTTTTTACAATGCATTAGCAGCGCGCCAGAAAAAATAACAACCATAGGAGCCAGAGATGGGGAATCCAGCCTGATTCGGACTCGAGTCGTACTTAAGTCGCACAAACAAAGACTTGTGACTTGACTTTAGACTTGCCCTCAATGACTTCAGACTTGACTCGGACTTGGGTGTGGTGACTTGTGAGTCATAACAATGTTCATTACATGGAATTATTTATTTATATCTCACACTCTTTCCAGCTATATGCTTTCGGGGGATCATAGGAAAGGTGTCACCGAGCCCCATCTAACTGTGGAGTTTCACATTTAGAGTGCAAGATATATATTTCATATTTAAAATTTAGATTTACGATCATTTAAGGCAAATCCTCCATGTTGGTAAGGGCATATCACAGCACTCTGTCCCGCCCCCTGCTAAGCAACAGCCAATTATAATCATGGGGCATGACCAATTAGCATGTCTTCTAAACTTCAGGGCTCAACATTTACAGCTCAAAAATCCCACATTGAGTCGCCGTTTGTAAACATTACCACTCAAAGACTTGAGACTTGACTTGGACTTGGTAAAAATGACTTGTGAACTCCATTTTGACTACTAAACACAAAATATTATTTTTAGGAGCCAAAATGTGATATAAATTAAAAAAAAATTTTTTTTCATAGCATTGCGTTAAAAAGACACAAGAAATCAGACATGGACTAAATTGTTGCCAAAGTAAAACACCATTTCTCAGGTAGTTAATGTATATTTTTCCTATGTTTTAGAATGTGCTCTGCTATAGGTTGCCAGGCCATGCAAATCGTTTCAAACGAAACTCATTATGTCAACACTGCTCACGATAGAGATGTGTCAGTGGCGAACGAGGACTGTACACTCCAAACCAGATGCCGAGAAATCCACCTCAGTTTAGAAATCTTGACCTTAGCTAAGCTAGCAAAGCCATGCAAGCCCGTGTTCAAGTCAGCCTCCAAATAACGCTATGGCTAAACATATTTTATAATGGCAAAATATAATCAAAACAATTATTCAGCCTTACAGGTTTTGTCATTCATTTTCAGAAAGCTGTCCTGTGATGTGTGCTGCTAGATTTGTTACAGATGTTGAACCAGCATCATATGGTCAAATCTACCACTTGGTGTCATTAAAACACAATGAAGGATTTAATCATTCCTTCTAAGTGGACAGTCAAGGTGGTTAAATTAGGGGAGCGTGTTATCCGACAGTCAACATCAGGGCAATCAGTCAGTATATTTTTGATCGAGTCTGTTTGTCCGGGCCACAGTTTGGAATTGACAACCATCATTTTATGCTCTTGTGTTTGGTTGTGTCGGTCTTCCATGAACTAAGGCTGCACTGGGCTGCAAGACTGAACACTCTTACAGAGTGTCAACAGAAAAAGCTGTGTAAGGCAATTCTGTTTTAAGGATTTTAGATCCAGTCCTGTATATATTTAATACCGAGCCACTATAATGATAGAACAGTAACCACAATAAATATATACAATAAAATCTTTGTATTTTTCTCAAGGAGTCTTATTGTGTTTCCATTAGAAAAGCATGTCGACCCGTGTTAGTTTACATGATGCTTTCGCGACTCGCAGTATGGCCACACGCTGACGGATCGTGTCAGCTGGGAATACCGGGAAGGCGGTGTCTGCCCTGTCTGTCTGTGCGTTTGGGAGCCAAAGGAGCCAGATCTTCATAGTGATCTGATCCAAATGATCAGACTCATTACAAAGTCCTATAACTAACCATGTGATAGAGTAGTAGGAACGCAGACTTGGGTTAAGCATATCTGCATTGTTATGAGATGTCACTTTTCTTGTATTTTTAATTTCTCTCGGTATTGAGAGATGATTGCCACTGGTGACTGAAATGAAAAACTAGTCACAAAATAAGAAATTTAGTCGAATTTGTGACCATTTTAGTAGCCATCTGGAGCCCTGATTAGAGAATAATCAGCATAAGTAACTATTTAATTTGACAACAGGTGTAATTCAAGCTGTAGTGGTTAATACTGATCCCTTATCGTGTTTACTTATCAGGTTTATTTAATCATCTGCTCCACAGTGTGATGAGAACATTCAGTCTGACATTAATGGATTCACTACTGCTAATTTAGAGAAGCAATGATTAATCTGAAACTTGAGGTTGGACAGATATTGAAATGAATGACTGAATGGGTTTGGCTGAAATTAGTACAGTCTTAACCTTAGCATGCGGTTGACCTTGAAACTGCTATTTAGATGGCACAGTTCCCCACACATATCTTTACTTTTCTCATTTGTGCGCTCTCCAAGGTCTCTATGTACGTCATTTGCAGCCTTGTTACTCTTGGTAAGGTCCTCCTATTGCATGTGTATTTTTGTGTGTCTGTGTGCATGTGTGTGTTGGGGGGGTGCTGACTAGGTTCCCTCATTTGCCAATTCTATTTTCTGTGAACCTGTGTTTTTTTCCTTGGTCACCATAGAGAAAGAAAACAAAAAAAACCTCAGCACCTCCTTAAGTTGAAAACAAGGAAAGACCTTGGTCGCCATAGCAACTGCAATGCCTCAACGAATGCAAAGCAATAGATGAGGAATAGAGATAGAGGGGTTGGGGGGAACAGAGCAGAGTGCGGGCGTATAGTTTTAAGGACCACTGAAAAACCTGACACTTGCAGTTGCCTTCCTAAGTGCCTGGGTCTGAGAGGTTTCAGCCTCTGTGATACCCCTTTTCCACTGCACTGGTTCCTGTGCCGGTTCCCAATTTTGGAACCAGTGCCGCGCTTTTCCACAGAAAAAAATTGGTGCAGGTGCCCAAAACAAGCACCCACCCAGCCCCTAATCTTTGCTGGTCTCGTAGCAGAGTCTTGCACGTAATCGTAGCCTAAGTCGATCTCTTTCAATGGTAATAACACACTGCATAAGCTGAATTTGGATACTGAAATAAATTCTCAAAGTTTGAAGAATAACCAGTAAACAGGAACTGAATTCGGCCATGTTTGTTTCTGTTTAGTGGGTGGGACCTGTCATGTATTCTCATGCGGCTCCCGTCTAAATGCGGGCCGGTTCTCAGCTGGTTCCCAGTTCAGCTCCTGGCACCAGCACCAGTGTAGTGGAAAAGGGGTATGAGTTGGTCAGCTAAACCATTCATCATCAGACTCTGTTCCAGACTTTTCAAATTCAAATTCAAATGTATTTGCATAGTGTTTTTCACAACATAGCTTAACAGAAAGTCTAGTGTGAAAGCCAAGGGCAACAGAGCAAAAGGAAGAAATTCTCAGCCTCAGTACTCAGCACGGTCGACCTCCTGTCTGTCATTTCCTTGGAAACCCTTGCTCGACACTGAAGTGGTTTGAGTTGTACCTGGAAGGATGCACTCCTATCAAGTAACATGCAGATTCTTCAAAGGTGTCCCACAATGCTCAGCGATGGGTCCTCTTCTTCATTCTGCAACATAATATCCTCATGTGTGCTCTCCAACTACTGCTATGCAGATGAAATCAAATTTTTCCCTCTCTTCCCACCTTCTGCAAGGTTTCCATTTGCATTTCAGCATATCTTTTCACCACCTGAAGCTGAATCCCAGCAAGACCGAGCTGCTGCTCTTCTATTAAAGTACAGGTCCTCACCATGATCTTAGCATTTCCAAATAACTAGTTATCATTCTCAGCTTGTATTGCACACTTGAATTGGTCATGCTGGTTTCTTCTGTCCAACATCGTAAGGACTGGAAGCTTAGGACAAGAAGGCACTTTTGGAAGCTGCTTTGGACAGCTCTAGTCTCCTATGTATTCTAAATTGCATAAATCTAAGTAGATAAATTTACTCAAATTTACACATATTTACTCAATCGACTCAAATAAATCTCAAGCACTTTCTGTCCTTCATTCCGAACCAAATCAAGTTTTGAGTCCAAACCCAACCTGAGCCCAGTAAAGACCTAACCGACATTATCCAATTTTGAGGCAAAAACTGGCCTGACCATGCCTGTTGTCACTCAGTATGCCAAACAATATCTGACAGGACAGAGACGGTTAAATCACCACCTAGCAACAATATAGCCATTAGATCACTGGGGCACTATAAAATATTTTTTTCAAATGATCAGATTATATTTAAAGCTCCACTGAAGTACTACATATCCATTCATTCATTTATTTTCTGTAACCACTTATTCCTCATTAGGGACGTGGGTACTATGGTAATATATATCATGATAGAACATCCCAACAGTGAGAGTCCAGAGAAGCCTAAAAACATGTCAACTATGTGACCAACACACCAGTTTCCTAAACACAGAGCAACTTTCTCCAGCTTAGGCAATGTCATGGTTGTTTTTTTGATACATGTTGATACTATACTTCCTTAGCCTTCTTTATCAGCCCATCCATAGTCCACCCCCACCCCAAAAAAAAAAACTGACATGAGTCTTTATGTCCAAACCATCTCTCATTCACGCATAAAACGTTAGGGAATGTGGAAAACACAACTAAAGTTTTTTGCGCAAAAGACCCCTTTAATCTTGCTCTACTGCTCTTTCCACATCTGGGAAAGCAAACTGTGATGGTTTGCCACGCATGTTAAATGAAATGCATATTTCTTCTACTACAAGCAGTGCCTTATCATATAACCATGAATTTCACTGTGGTAATGTCATTCATTGCTGTTGTCATTTCTTATTTTGCTTTGTATAACAGTCTCCATTCCCTTGAACTGGCTTGGAAAGTTACAGTATCACAGAGTGGAGAATGTGTTCTCAGCAGATGTCTATGTGCGTCCACTCGTCCACCAACACTACCGTTTAAAAACACCGTTCAATTTGCACTCATCAGCCACAACATGAAAATTACTTACAGATGAAGTAAATAACATTATCTCATTACAGTGCCACCTGTCATGGGGTGATGTATAATAGGCGGAGTAGTGTGTGACTCTGATTTATCTCGAATTACATTACATGATGATTAAATTGCAATAATGTGCAACCTTGGGTGTTCTCTGGCTTTTACAGTATTGCACAGTAAAAGTCTAGCAAAGAAGCACCAAACTTTGTATCAAACGAGCGTTAATAAGTACGTTAACAGTGAAATATCAAACACTGCTCAGCTTTTTCAGTTTTTACTTGATTCACATGAATGTGTTTTGTTCAGTCTGTATGTAAAGCATTTTGAAGCCCAGCTTGTTTGCTACTTGTATTTTGTTAATTTGTTAATTTCTTTCTAACTCCAGTTGGTATAGCTGTTTGTTGTAACTGCCAAAAAAGCTTGCTTAGAGACAAAGGAACATTCATAATTTTATGTATATTACCTTCACACTCATCTTCAGATTCTGACCAGAAAAATAACACCTCAAAATTGATCTTATAGAAGTGAGTTTGTCTTCTGTGTGCTAAAGCAGAAAATGTGTAAATTAATGTTTCGCTGTGGCATGACACAAGTTGTAAAACAACCCGTGTTCAGTAGGGCTTTAACGGTACATGTATTCGTACCGAACATTCTCGGTCACAATTCGGTACATGATGTCTTTTGGAGAATACACAGTACAATGGAGAAGACGTGATTGAAGTAATCAGGAATCACAGAGGGACCAAAAGTGCAAGTAAATCATAAACCTGGGTCGTAGTGTTTTACTGCTTCTTTTCTTCTCCTTCTTTGATTTTCCCCGAACGCCCCGAAACGTGACCCTGAACATAACTAACTGTGATTGGTTGTTTGACATGTCGGTCAAACGGCCTTATGGGCGGGCCTTGGCCAAAGAAAGCTGCTATGAATTCCAGACCTTCAGCCATCAGTCTGAAGGTATGGCTACGCGAGACTAGGTGGTAGATAACAAGACAATCCATAGTCCGGTGGCGCCCCTGGTGGGTACTGGTGAAACCGTGACAGAGTCTTATCACCAGAGGCAGGTACTGTCAGTAACAAGTACAGAGGAACACTTACTCTGCTGACTCCCCACTCACCCCCACAGTTCCAAACATAACATTTAAACAATAATAAATACAAAAAATGAACATGGTGTGGCAAAGTACAAGCTGCAAAACTATGGAAACTGGTACAAAGAATTTAGTAAAGTCTGAAGGTATGGCTACGTGAGACTAGGTGGTAGATTAGTGACCATGTGCACTAATAAAGACAACGCATAATAAAAGTATCAATAACAATAGAAATAATAAGACAGTAACTGCAGCATAATAATAAATGCAGCATAATAATAAATGACACAGGAATCAGGGCAGTACAGCACAGTGAGAATTACTGTGTGCTTTTTAACTTTCACTGTAACCATTAGTCGAGCAATCGTGCAACTGACTGTTTAGTAGGTGCACTGCCTGTTGGCCAGAGCAGCTCTCAAACCTGCTTCTTGTGGTATGAATGCCAGAGATTGGATCACATAGGGAGAAGAGTTAGTGCCTGGTTTGATTGCAATCCTGTATGATGGAGCTTCAACAATTAGTCTGTAAGATCTCCTCAATATTTGGAAGCACACTCTTAAGGGTTTATCCTGCCAACATCTGAAGACAGGATTAGTATATTAGATAATTTGTGTATATAATTTATTACATTTTGTGTTTGTGTGTTTATGTACATTTACAAGCCACATACACCATTCACATGTTCAAAGCATTCTCTAAATTACAGACTTTCTAATGATGAAGTCTCTTTATTCAGTTATTTCATTCAAAGGCCTTCATGAGTCATGCAGTGAATTTCATCAATAGAACGAACATTCTGGTGGCACCTCATCAAAATCTCTTTTAAAGGCCACTTCTCTTTCAGTGAGTGTAACTGAAAATTGTATTTCAGTTAATATGCACAGAACTGGCAGCAGCCTCGTTTTCCTCTTAAATGAATAAACAGGATGTATGGAGGACTCATGTGTGTTCTGGTTTTACTTGCGTCATTTGACCCTCAGATTGCTCATAGTTTTTTCTGTGATAACCTTGTAGGCTCTATAATGACCACTGATTTGAAAGAGTTTTAATTTTGTATTTTTTTCTGTTTTTCATTTACTGCTATTATTATTGTACATCTTTGTACAAAAATATAAACGTGTTTTTGAGAATAATTCCTTTGAGAATGATTTCTTTAAGAAATTATTTTTTTGAGAATACAGTAATCCCTCGCTGTTCACAGGGGGATGGTGTTACGTTCCAAGAGCAAAACCTGTTTTGGTAAAAACAAATAAATGCCTAAAATGCCTATTTATATAGTGTAATCCCTAAATATACTCCCCAAAATCAATGATTTTTTATGGGGTTCATACAGTTTGTGTGCAGTTAAACATCTGTTTCATCAGTGAATGCAAACTAAACCTGCCAAACTCACTGATTATATGGGGTGTCTGGATATTTTTGGGCATGTAGTGTATGACAAACTTTTGTTTGCAGTGTAGAAAAACCCATAAGTGGGCAGTGATGCAGAGGTGGAATTCTACTGAACATTGTTCAGCCCTCACAGCTTGACCATAACTCCAAAAAGGTTCAAACACTTTGTAGCTGTTCTCTGTTGAAAATCTAGAGAGGTGAACTTTAGGAGCACCAGTAATGCAGTGATGTCAACACAGTAGTTCTTCCTGCTGCCACCTGGGACACCGCAGAGAGAGAGAGAGGCACTGCATTAGCATGGATGAACTCCTATCTCATTGCCAACAGCATCTGCTGCACTCTGAGTCACACTGCATTCAAGTGAGTCTCACCACCCCTGAGGGCAAACACAGAGGTGGACCCTAACCTTCCCCTGGTTTGAGTTCCAGCTGCGTCTTGTGTCCATATCTGAGGTGTGCTGTGTGTGGCTAACTGCCTATCTTGTCTATTCTGCAAAATAACAGCACACCACAGCATCACAGCATCAGAATAAGAAAATGTTATTGATCTTGGAGAAAATTTTAATTGGAAAAAAATAATTTTGTGTTTTCTGTAGTTTATGAATGTTATTTGCTCATCAGCTGACTTGGCTCAAATCCTCTCAGTTACTAGTGTTGTTATTTCAGATATTGTCATAAAATCATTATTTTTCAATGGATGCAAAGCTAATCAAGTGAACTGATGCAGTAGTATCTGTAAAAAAAGATGGCTGTTTGCAGCAAGCTAGCCAACTGTATATTAATATTAATATTGTGGCGAGCAGGAGGAACCACGGGCACTGTGCGTGGGTGGGTGTATGTGTGTGTGTGTGTCTTAGGGTGAATTTGGGGCCGTCGCCATGGCTACTGGCGCCCTCTTTGGAGGTACATGACTGGTGGGGGGGGGGGCGTTGCCCTGGCGACTGGCGGGTTCTGAGGGTGGTGTATATAAGGGGAGGGCAGCGCCTAAGCGCCCGTCGGAGTAGGGAGTTTGAAGCTGGTGTGCTGGAGTTGGGGTGTGTGAGAGAAGGATGGGAGAGAGAGAAAAGAACTGCTGTGTAATGTGTGAGGTGAGAAATAAAGGCAGAAAAATGCAACCTAGGACTCTGGTGTCGCCTGACTCTACTGCTTGTCACAGTGGTGTCAGAAGTGGGATGACAGCGCTTCAAGAGCAGGCAGACACCAGGAGAAGGATGGAGCTCACAGAGGTGGTTGTCGAGACGCCGGAGAGGGGGCCGACGTGCCCCGACGGCGCGAGCGCAGGACGACGAGGAGTGAGCCTCACCCCCAC
>JBBPCW010001282.1:0-10084 GCA_037974425.1 Phenacogrammus interruptus
GCACAAACGTACATGGGCCCGTTACAGCGCCACCTATTGGTGCACATGTGCCATTTCGGGTATTCGTGATCTGACACACAGACCTAAACCGTCCCCCAGAGGGTTTCTACAAAACTTGTACGGTTTAGGCCCTGGTCGGACTTTTACGTACGGCGGAATAATAATAATAATCAGTAGAAAAACAATAGGGTTCCTACGCACTTCGTGCTTGGACCCCTAATAACTTGGTAAATATCAAAGACTTCTTACTGCTATAGACACAGAGGTTCTCCTTAAGCAGTCCACAAGCTGGATCCAAGAGAGAGCAAACATGAAACAAGAACAGAATTACAGACCACATGCTGTACTGTTGGAACGGCTGGCTTATAAATGCAGAGACATAAGTAAGCGGGAACACAGCAACCAATCAGAGATACTAGACAATAATCACATTAAATCATGAGGGGAGACACCTGGAGACACTAGGGAAACCCTACCTATGTCATACAACGGAGAACACAAGGTCTAATGTAACACAGTTGCCAAAACAAACCTCACTTCTTCCTTAAGAAGGCTCTCCATCCTACGAGATGAAGAAGGATCCCCGATTGGACAAGATTGGATATGGCATGGATGTGAGACCCAGATGTGCCCTTTTGATGATCTATGATGGTATTGTTGAAATATGTATTTCTAAACAGTTATCTCTGACAATCAATATTATGCATTGAAAGGGATTTTCTGGAAAGTCATTATCCAAAATGGTTCTGTGGATTGACAAGTGAAAAGAGGTGTGTATTGCGAGATTTTCACGTATTTTGTTATTTTTGCTATATCGTTTACATTTAGTAATCCACATTAGCTGGCTTCAGTCAGTCGAGAGAAGCCTGTGTTATTTTAAGTGCACTGGACATGCCGGGAGGAAATGAATCAGTGTTGGAGAATCAAGCTTCAAAATGGTTTTGGTTGGCAGTAATTAAATCTGTGTGGTAGTGAAGACTTGCAGTAATTCCTGCAGGGCTGCTTAATGGCACTGGAGGAGTGTGTGGTTGTTTTGTGATGATAGCAAACATTCGGAACGAGGCTTAGTTCTTACCACATGCAGCACACACACAAACACCGTCTGTCTGTCTGTCTGTCTCACTTAATTAATCATCTTCCTCTTCTCGTAAGTATGTCCCCTCCTGTCCTAGTACCCCTGTCAGCTTGAGCCAGTAATGGAGAATCTGAGTGACCACTAGTTTGCTGTTTTGCTGCTTGTTGTGTAACAGTGTTTTAAATTAGTATTTGAAGCCCAACATTTGCCCTCAGTGATTACACAACTGTCCACAAGCCATCCTGTCCCGCACTACTTATGCGGTATGTCATGGCAGATAAAGAAATAAAACCATGATTTTTACTCAATAAAGAATGAATATGCCAACTGGAAATAGTCCAGAATCAAAACGTATTGAAAAGTGTTTTGCTACAAGATATCTTGCCCCACTGAATTAAGATTCTGCCATTTATATTATTTAGCACCAGGAAACTAAAAAATCTATGTGCTTTACCATTTACTCTTGTGTCGTTGCTAAAAAAAAAATTGGTGGCTTTCTTTGGAAAGCCTGGACATTCTAAAGAACAGAAGATGAAGGAATGTACATACTAGTGCAGTATATAAATCCATTCTTTTGTTTTTCAAGTTTACACACTTGATCGGATATGACTGAGACGTATCCTATTGATTTCTAATTTTGTGAGCTCTCATAAGAGGATTTTCTGCATAGCAGATGCCAGTGGGTTTCTGGCAGCAGTGCTCCTCCAAACTGTCCCACACTGAAAGCTCTTAATTGGTATAGACATTTTAATCTGACTTGTGGTTGAATATGAGGGCTGTGCTGAGGCAGAGTTGTTCCTATTCTTCTTGTGTTCTCTGTCTATGATGCACTTATGCAGATGAAGACTGACACATTATAAAATACTTTTCTGCACATGTGAAAGAAAATGCAGAGCCTATGCAAAATTGTAATTGTAAATGTTTTGAATTTCACACAAATAGAAAAGGATAGAGAGAAAGTAAACTGCAAATGTTCTTTGTGTGACTGCTATAGAAGAACTGTGCTAGAACACAGCATCAGGCCTTTGAATGTATTTTAAATAGGAGTGTCTAGCACAGATGAATGCTACCATGAAGCAGGACACGGGCTAATTCAGATTGTGCCATGCTTACAGCACGTGTTGATTCTGGACAGTGCTGGTGTTTCCCCAAAAAGTGATGTCTTTCTAGCCACCCTCCCATACAAGCCAGGTGAAAGCAGAAGTATTAATATAATTGACAGGTGTGCTCTTTCTAATTGACAGTCTTCCCAAGGCTGCATGTGATGTGTCCAAGCAGTGGTATGATGTGGCTACAATGTTCTCACAGTTGATCAAACAATGCTCATCACTATATATAAACCCTTGGATATTATTTTGTAGCTTTCATTTGTCTTGTGCACACTATAGTTTTATCTCTGATTTCTCCTGTCCTTCAGATGTACAGTCCATCACCTATTAAAATATAAACTTAGAGCTTCACAGCATAGAGGTTAAATGATTGTGTAAACTGTAGTTTTACAGTTCATCAATTCATTTAATACTGAGAGAAAATAAAACTGGACAGCGCAGTCAGCTGCATTGTATGTTGTCTTGTCCCGTATTTTGTTGTTGCTGTTCTGTTTTTTACATTCTCTCTCTCACTGTCCTATCTTGCATGCACTTGTGTAGTCTTGTGGTGTTTTTGTGTTTGTTCTTTATGTCACACCATGATCATGGTTGTTTCATTTTTCTGTGTATGGTGTGTATGGTTACACTTCTACTTGATGTGACTTGCAAATTTTAAAGTGCCATTTGAAATCCAAACAATCCTTTGAAAGGATTTTAAGTTTTACAAGGTATTGTGTATGCAAATGTATTTGTGACATTACAAAAATATATAACTTGCCACTTAGTTACCACTTTTGGACTGACTGTGAAATGAATTACAATTACAGTGTTGAAACTGTTTGCATACCACATCTAAATTGTTCATTTAAGTGAGGAAATTAGGTTTCAGTGTTTTGGTCTTTTATTAACGTATTTGTTAGTCTTGTTTATGCTGTTTAGTTACTGATGTCCTTTTTATTGTTATTTTCTTCCATGTGCATGTTTATTCTGCATAACTCTTATTTCATGCTGCTATGGGACAGCTTCTGAATACTAATAGACCAGGGTCTTATAATGCTGCACATAATTATCAAAATCTTAATATATAATAAAGAGATAGGTATTGCAAATATATATGGTCCAAATAGGGACGACCCATCCTTCTTCCAACACTTTTTCACTGCACTATCAGCATACTCTGACACAAAACTCATAGTAGGAGGAGACTTCAATTTAGTACTTGATCCAGAATTGGATCGACTCAGTAAAGCAGCTAGTAATCGTGGTTGTCACTCTTCAGAAATAATAAAACAATACATGACTGACTTTGGCATGTGCAATGCTTGGCGGTCTTATCACCCCAGTCTCAAAGAATATACTTACGTCTCACCAGTACACCGCTCTAAGTCACGTATAGACTCCTTGATTACAAATAACTCAATTATAAAGGACATATTCGATACCCAAATTCACCCCATCACAATCAGTGACCATGCTCCTGTCACTATGACTGTTTCTTTTAAAACCGGAGTACCACCATATAGACGATGGAAACTAAATACTTCATTGCCCACAGATTCAGAATTTATAGAATTCCTTAAAAAAGAATGAACAACATTTATTGAGATAAATAAGCTGTCCAACATCTCTGCTTATGTACTTTGGGAAACGGCAAAAGCAGTAATACGAGGAAGAATCATCTCATATTCGTCACATAAAAAAAGAAAGAACAAAAACTTGAGACTGAGTTAGAAACTAAAATTAAAACTTTAGAAGCAGCGCTTATTACCTCAAACGAGGAACACTTACACAACAAACTTAGAAACACTAAAATAAAATTGAATGAACTAACAGATTTAAAAACACAATTTCTGATGCAAAGATTACGGTTGGACAATTTTGAATGTAGTAACAAACTAAGTACATTTTTAGCAAACCAAATCAAACAGAGTAAAGAAAAAGTAACAGTTTCCTGGGTTAAACATCCAAATGGAGAAACAACTCAAGCACCAGAACAGATTAACAAGATATTTAGGGAATTTTATAAAGCATTATACGCACCTGATATCGACCCATCAGACTGTGAAATAGAGACTTTTTTGAGTAATATTGATTTGCCAAAATTAAATGATGTACAAATTACAGCTCTGGAGTCACCTCTATCAATAATAGAACAGGTCCGGATGGCTTTCCGGCTGAATTCTACAAAATATTTTGGCCTATGCTAGCACCAGTATTTAAAGAAACCTCCAGAATCCCCCCAAACATGAATAGTGCTTCTTAAACCAGACAAAGATCCTTCACTGCTGGTTTTTGTACTTATATTTCCCCTATCCTTGTGTTCTCCATGGAATCATACTCACAACTTACCTCATGTTCTCTCTCTGTCTTGTCACTGTTTAAACCTTGTGTTTTGTGTTTCTACTCAGTTCGTGTTCGGCCCTTGTGCCAGGTTTGGTTATTTAGGGTTGTAAATAAACTACGTATAGAATAGATGGCTGTCAGCATGGGTGCTCTTTTCATGTCCCATACACCTCCCGAGAGAAACGTGACAGAATGCTTCCATCATGACTGCACCGCTGACCAGCTGAAATATAGCTCCTCCATTAATTCGGAGGAGGAGGACTACACGTTTGGTTGGATCCGGGGAATATTCATTTGACGGTGAGGAGGAGGACATTCCCTACTCCTGTGCAGAGAACTTACGGGAGTACAAGGGGACTTTCCCCTCCGTTCTTTTGTGGGGATGTACTACCTGTCCGGGGAGCGTTCCATTCTACCCAACAAGTGTTTTATGGAAGACACAAGTCACACTCCCGGCGACAGAGGGGGAATAAAAGACACAAGCACGGTCGCAAGGACTGTGGTCAGAGCCCACGCTCTGGCGGGGGACTGGACGAGCCTCAACCCCTCGCGGTTCATCCCCTGAGCAGGATAATTGCGCCCAGTTCTCCCTCCGGGCCGATTAACGAGTCCATTCCCCTTGACATTTTCGATGTCCTTCAGGAGAACCGGTCGGTGATGGAATACGCTGAGGAGTTCCGAGTCGCTGCCGCGAGTGATTTCTGTGAGGGGGGGCGGGGATTAGAATCCCGGATCCACCAAGACTCACACAATTTCCACGGCCAGAGACTCTAGAGGGTGGCTATTGAATTAAGCCTCCAACTGGACTCCTTTGTTGAGCTCCTCCCTCCACCACCGGCTTTCTCTCCACCATCACCCACCTTGGAACCAGCTCCAGCATCCCAGAGTGGCGCCTATCCATCCATTAAAGACACTGCTTTTTGGCTCCCCGAATCACTTATCCCGAGGCTTCAGCGCTTGTCTCTCAGCCGGTGGCTTCAGTGCGCTATTCATCGCCTGAGGGTCCAGCGCGCTATTCATCGCCTGAGGGTCCAGCGCAGGGGGCGTGTCAGCTCATCCTGCCGGCCTTCCAGTGAAGCCAGCCGGCCTTCCAGATGGGCAAGCCCATGTTCCGGCTCGTTCTGCCTGTCTCCCAGATGAGCCAGAGGGTGTGTCTGCTCGTCTCGCCGACTGTTCTGATGAGCCAGGGGGTGTGTCTGCTCACCCTGCTGGGTTTCCAGATGAGCCAGCCGGAGTGTCAGCTCGTTCTGCTGGTCCTCCTTCCGAGTCTACCGCCATGTCCGAGACGTCATTCGACCATTCAGTTGGTCCTGAAGCCACTCCAGTCCATCCTGGTGACTGCGCTGCCGCTCCAGTTCGTCCAGATGACTGCTGAGCCGCTCCAGTCCGTCCAGATGACTGCTGAGCCACTCCAGTCCTTCCTGATGAATGCGATGCTGCTCCAGTTCGTCCTGATGACTGCAATGCCGCTCCAGTTTGTCCTGATGGCTGCTCAGCCGCTCCAGTCCATCCTGATGACTGCTGTGCCGCTCCAGTTCATCCTGATGTCTGCCCAGCCGCTCTTGTTCGTCCTGACGACAGCTCAGCGGCTCCTGCTTGTCCCAATGAAGGCGGAGTCTTTCCAGTTCATCTCGTTGACTTCACAGTCGCTCCAGGCGGCCCACTTCCTGGACTGCACCCAGTTTTAGTACTGGGCGGTCTGCATCCTGAACTGCCACTGCTGCCACTGGTTTTTGCACCGGGCGGTCCTCCTCCTGGATTACTACCGGGTTTTGCACCGGGTGACACATCTACTGAACTGCCGCTGGTTTCCTTACTGGGCGGCCCATCTCCTTAACTGCCGCTGGTTTCCGTACCGGGCGGTCCATCCCCTGAACTGCCGCTGGCTTCTGTACCGGGCGGCCCATCTCCTGAACTGCCGCTGGTTTCCGTACCGGGCGGCCCATCTCCTGAACTGCCGCTGGTTTCCGTACCGGGTGGTCCATCCCCTGAACTGCCACTGGTTTTCGTACCGGGCGGTCCATCCCCTGAACTGCCGCTGGTTTCCGTACTGGGCAGCCCATTTCCTGAACTGCCGCTGGTTTCCGCACTAGGCGGTCCACCTACTGAGCTGCCGCTGGTTTCCGCACCTGTCGGTCCATCCCCTGAACTGTCACTGGGGTTCGCACCAAGTGGGCCACCTCCTGACCTGCTGCCGGTGTCTGCACCGGAGGGGCCACCTCATGTTCCATCGCCGGTGTACAATCGGACTTGTTTGGCAGGGACGACAGGTGAACTATTAGCCTTGCCTCCTCTATGTCGGGTCGTGCCGGCCCCTCCTCCTCCACCGTGGAGGCCTCCTCATTGACTCCTCTCGCTCCCCCAGTTCACTTGGACGTAAGGGCTGGGAGTTGCTCCTTGGCACCCCGGAGTTGCGCCTGGACCGGGGGGTACTGTCACGGTTCCTGGGACAGTTCCTCCTCACGATCACTAGATGCCACCACTGGACAATGAACTGGTTCCCCCTGTCTGATTATTCCCACCTATGTCGTGTCACCTATGTCTGCCTTCACCTGTTTATGCTTCCTCACTGATTTGCCCTGTCTTCCCATTGGTCCTTGTCCCTGCTGGTTTTTGTACTTATAGCTCCCCTCTCCTTGTGTTCTCCACGGAAGCATACTCACAACTTACCTTATGTTCTCTCTCCGTCTTGTCACTGTTTAAACCTTGTGTTCCGTGTTTCTACTCAGTTCGCGTTCGGCCCTCGAGCCAGGTTTGGTTATTTATGGTTGTAAATAAATTACGTGTAGACAAGATGGCTGTCAGCATGGGTGCTCTTTTCATGTCCCATACACCTCCAGAGAGAAACGTGACACAAATTTGCTTAAACACCTTTAAAATGACAAAAAATCCTAACCTGCGGCTTATACAGTATAACATTTTACACAGGACACATTACAAAGGACAAAGGTTGTTCCAGATGGGTATCAGAAACACTAACATATGTATAACTTGTGAAAATAAAACACTTGTTAACTACCTGCATGTACTGTGGCACTGCACACCGGTCAGGGAATTTTGGCAGCAGATTTGTGAAATTATAACAACAAACCTACGGCACCCAATTCCTGCCTTATTCACACACTGTCTGCTTGGTGATCTTACTAACATCAATATAGAAGCAAACAAGTCTTGCTACTCACAGTACTAACAATTGCTAAGAAAACCATTCTTTTGAACTGGAAGTCAAAATGGAAGTCAAAAGAAAACTTAAATATAGCCCTATTTAAAAATTTACTATCGGACCATGTGTCCATGGAGAGGATGTCTGCCTGTAAGAAAAAACAATTGACAGAATTTGAGCACCAGTGGGCTCCAGTAATTAATTTTATTAGTTGATGGCATGGGGGACGACATCATTTTTTACCACTTCAACAGCTACCACTTCCAGTGACAAACTAGTTCACATGCACGCGAATGCACACACACACACACACACACACGCACACACACACACGTATACATAGCTAAGGGTGTGGGTTTATATAGGTATATGTCTCTATATATATTCGTATTAGTATTATTATTATTACTATTATTATTATTTCATGTTTGTTGTGTTTGTATTTCTGTTATTCCCCCTTCCTTTCTAAAAATTGTAATTAAAAATAAAGTCCTCCGAAGAGGGAGGGTGGTGGCAGGTGAAAATAAATAAATAAATAATGCTGCACATAGTTCACTAAGAAAAGCTGCTAGGTGCTCTAATTTGGCAATGTCAGGAGGGCTTGTGGAATGTAGTTTGGGTTGCCAGTGAGAGTGTTCCTCATGTACAGAGACCACTCTAGTGTTGTGGTGGTCATCTATTTTTACAGCACCATCTCTGATTAACCACTAAGGATTCGCTAGCTGCAGGTGCCGGCCACATGCATTTCCATCTGTCAAGCTGTGGTAAAGCAGGCTGAAAGCAGGACGTCCCTTTTTCTGAGCTCTTTGCTAATGACTCTCCTCCCTGAAGACATGACAATTTCAGATATTCCCCACAGTGTGTGGAATTTCATCAAGCCTAGTTAGCTCTGACCAATTTTGCCACTGGTAGCTCTGAAAATGGAGGTCAAACAGACAATAGTCTTGTCAGATCCATGAAGTGTAGCTTCAGTGACACAACTTGGGTTAAAAGTACTGCTCATACATTCAATAAAGGACCAAATCCTCCTGCCCTCAAAATTACCCCAGTCAGACACAATTACAGCCCTGAACCTCAGCTTCATACAAGTAGAGCTGCATACACTGCCAAAAAAAGGAAAAGAGGTCAAATGAAAAACTGGGTCAGGAATTTGAATAGTGTTGTTTTGGGTTTCCTCTCTTTAACTATTTTTAGAACATATTATTATCCATACGGTACTTAAATTGGGCTAGAGAAAGGCTTGGTGTAGCGAAACTAAATTAATAGTCACTTTTTTGCCTTTGCAATCCAGAGCAGATTAATAATCTACCAAAACATTCAGCACATAGCCACTGATGTCACAAAAAATATTGTTGTGAAAGATGTGATTTGATGTTGCTTTCAACTTCAGTAAGTGTAACATGATTCATATGTACAACCCTTAATATGAGTATTGGGAGTTAATTGTTTTTACACAGAGCATTAATATCTCTGCTTTAGCTCATGGAAGCTTTTTAATCTTCCTTGCCTTGAAATAACTTGAAGTGAATTTAAGCTGATGCATCTGCTGAGACACTTGCAAGCCCACAGAAGGTCCCTCCTTTGCCCACATTGCACTGGAACTGGCCAGGGTAGCGGTGTGCTTCAGATAGCTAATTATATCCTGACAAACAAAATTGAATTGTTTCTGCCACTCTAAATAAATGGCAGCTGTGGTTCATCCCCCTCAGAATTCCTGGGATAAGATATTTTAGCTTACAGCAAGATGTGATCATCCAGCCTTTACTTTGTAATAGCAAAACTTGAATTATTTTGTCAGAAGCAACCTTTTTTCACAGTTTGAGTGTTTTCTTTTGATTTGTATGTTTTTTTGTTTGTTTTCTTCCATAACTCTGATAACTGTTCCCTGTCCATTCCTGTGAGTCATTCCAAGCTAACTTGTCTAATAGCAGCAAAATAAATTTGCCATGTCTTCATATCTAGCACCCATATATATTTATTAAGAGTGTGACGAGATCTCATGGTACGAGATCTCGCGAGAACAGATTTGTCTCGCGAGATGTGCCTGGTCTTGCGAGAACGTGACGATATCCTTGTGTTACTAAAAGCTGCGCCTGTGAAGAAAACGGAAAGAAATTCAGTTCGCATGAAAGGGCAAACAACCCTCTCCCTCTCTGTATCTCTCTCTCCCGCGCGCGCTCTATCGCGTTCGTGAGTTTTCCGGAGCGCGCGTCTCTCTCTCTCTCTTGTTCGTGAGTTTTCCGGAGCACGTGTCTCTCTCTCTGTATCTCTCTCTCTGTATCTCTCTCTCTCTCTCTTTTCCAGAGCACGCGTCTCTGTCTCTGTATCTCTGTCTCTGTCTCTGTATCTCTCTCTCTCTCTCTCTCTCTCTCTCTCTCTCGTGACTTTTCCGTATTTAAACCTCGGGTTTATCTT
>JBBPCW010001319.1:0-10083 GCA_037974425.1 Phenacogrammus interruptus
CACACACACACACACACACACACACACACACACACACACACACACACACACACACACACACACACACACATTTAAAGTGTAATGGGGCATGTTGTTATTGACTAAGGGTAAAACGTGAACTGATGTGTTGCGACAGACAGCTGAAGACAGCAGTCGATCACTTGCAGTACTTTAACCCTTAGAAGTCACAGTTTAAGCTAAAATAACAGAATAATGTTGCGCTGATATGTATATACAGTAATCCCTCAGTTTTGCGTGGATCAGAAGTCGCTGATTCGATCACACAGTTTTTTTTTTGAGAAACAAACTCATAGTTTATGTGAAAATCCCCACAATAATGCGGAAACTGCAAATATCCTCCGCCCTGTATTGCTTTTTTGTTGCAATAAATATATTTTTCTGGATGTTTTCACTCAAGGGGACCCATTCACTTCACCACGGTGTCTGAATACTTTTGTCCTGCGACCTTCTGAGTTGCATATCTTAGCGGGGAAAGCACTCGGACACGAACTCCACAGTTCAGTAGATCACCAAGAGAACTTTCCAACGAGCCCTCATTTGTATTTTTAGCCTGAGTAGATCAGTTTTTTCCCGATAAACTGTGAGCCAGAGTGCATTCAGACACACATACGTCTTTAAATGCAGTCCAGATGTAAACATTTGTCCCGCAGCCTTCCGAGTTGCATATCTCAGTTGGGAATTTAAATTAAAAGAGGCGAGTATGGCTTTACCTTTATATCTCTTTTAAGGGTAACGCATTAAACTGAGTACCACATTAAAATAAAGTGTTCTGTGAGGGGTTTAGGGTTTACACTATAAAAATAGGATTTTTTAGGCATTTTTATTTTACCAAAACACAACAATGAGGTTTTTCACTATATGCGGGTGCTCTTGGAATGCGGGGGATTATTGTAGATTTTTAAATTTTTTGTAATCAAGTTTTTAAACATTTTTCGCATGTAAACTTCACAGCACAAAACAAAGGGACACAGTAGTAACAGATCTTCAGTCTATGGCTTCTTTATACACACCCGCCTCTTTCTGACATAACTCCACTCACCATGTCTTCTCTCTGTCTTTCTCCCTCTAGCTTTTGTTTTTAAGCTGGACATTGGTTCTGCCCACCAAAACCTGAAGGTTGAGGATATGAGTGTAGAGTGGGACAGCAGTGGAGGAAAGGTTGCAGTTCAAGACATCCGTAAAGAAAAAAACAGAACCAACTCCCCCATGCACTCTCCTGCCAGGTCTGCTTCTGCCAATGCAGTTTCATATATATATATATCTGCCTGTTTAGCCTACAAGGGTGTAGCCCTTCCTATCCGTGTTAAGTCATAAGGAGTATGAATGAAGCTCATTGCAGGGCAGCCAGTCAGAACAGAGATGAGTTACATACAGATTGAAGGCACAGAAACAAAAACAGGCTGCTTAATTCTAAGGAATAAAGAATAGTTGCAAACTGAAATGTATTATTAATTGTTAGCATTTTGGGTCCATGAAACCACTCAAACAGCATTAGTAGAATCCATAGAAGAAGTAAAAAAAAAAATGCTCCACTGAGTTTTCATGGTCTATTCCTGGCTATAGAACTGCCATGATGTCTCCGAAGAGAGCTCCGTCTGCTCGAGTGGGTCGCGATCGCTTCACGGCTGAGTCCTACACCGTGCTGGGTGAGTGACCTTGAAGGTGAAATTCCTCTCCCTTGTCGATGTAACCCTACGAAAAGGACAGTGACATCAAACTAGCACTTGTGTGTTTACATGTGCATGGAATAATGCAATCTTTGTTTACATTCTATGGACTAAGTGAAAGTTTTGCTTGGTATATTGCCTGCAGAGGCCTCAGTGACCTGTCTATCTGAATCAAATCTGTCTCAGCTCTTGAAGTACTCAACTTAGTGTGGAAGCCTTCAGCTTATGGCAAGAGGCCATCAAATGTATTTTCCACTTATCCTACAATGTAGCTGACCAGTCAAAACACGTCCCGTGTCTGAAGTTTTCGTCTTTAGTTTTGCAATGAAGCTATTTGACTAGTATAGCTAACAGTAAAAAATGCAAATAATGATTCTTATATACCAGTTCACATTGTACCAGACATTTTTATATCTGTTTACATTGTGCCAGACTCCTATATACAAATTTACATTCAGTTAAACTTCTTTTCTTGTTTACTCTCCAGTACATCCATCTAAGTGGTTTCTGAGATTTCCTACCTCTTGTTCCCAGGTGATACTATGATAGATGCAGGTCAGCAGTACTGGGAGGTGAGGTTTGACAAGGAGAGTAAAGCCTTTGCAGCAGGTGTAGCATTGAGATCTCTAGGCCGGTTCGACCAGCTGGGCAAGAGCAACGCATCTTGGTGCATCCATCTGAACAACTGGCTCCAACAGAGCCTCACAGCCAAGCACAATAACAAGGCCCGGACGCTAGACTGCCCCATTCCTGACCGCATCGGCATCTACTGCAACTATGAAGACGGTCAGTTAACCTGTTTCAATCCTTGTTTATTTAACTTAACCCTGGTGAACTATTATATAAAAAATCTGGATTAGATTAATTACTCAATACCACTACTATATCATACTATACCATACCATTACTACTACTACTACTACTACGACTACTACTACTACTACTACAAGTAGTTCCATAATACTTAAGTACTGTGGCACCACTTTGAGCAAGGTACCACACTGCTCCCTAGGAGAACAATTTCACACTGTTCTCACTGTGTGTTCACATTTGACTTTAAGGTCCTCTTTACTTAAACTTATTTTGCTCATTATCAATCAGTTCATTGGCTGAACCTTTGGGACTAATGGAAACTAAATTGTGTCCTAGAACTGAGACTGAGAATGTCTATTTTAACATGTGACAGTAGTACTGGACGGATGAGTGTGGTATCCCATTTCCCCTCAGGTACTGTGTCCTTCTACAATGCCAGAACCAAAACACTCATGCACACTTTCAGGACCAAGTTCCAGCAGCCAGTTGTTCCAGCCTTCATGGTAAGAAACTGACAGTCTTTTGGGATCATCACAGCAATAGTATAAAGTAAAAAAAATTGTAGTGCTAATATGTGCTTATCAGTTAATGGTACTCATCATATTAAAAGGAATACTTTTGCAAAAATATATAATTTATCAGCCAAGACATGTTTGGTGTCTGTAATAAAAAAGTGGTCTTAGCTAAGGACTCTTTCCAGGCAAGCTATGTGACTTTGGTTTGAGGTTTTTTCCCCTGCCCTCTGAGGAATTATGTAGACTGTTTTCCCGCTGAGGAAGTTGATTGTAAATAGTTATCACTGTTATGCATTGAATGTGAAAAGGTGCTATATATAAGTAATGCTTGTTTTTCTTCTTGTTCTAGCCCACAAGTTATAATGCAAACCACTTGTCTACATCTGTGTGGAATTGTTTAGTAATCTCAAATATTGCATGTCGCTTGTCGCCCCCTTAAGGTGTGGAACGGGAGTTTCTCAGTGAAGACGGGGCTGCAGGTACCCAGCATTGTGCAGAGTGGCCAGAAAAGGAACAGCAACACCAGCAGCTCCAACGCCAGCCTCTCCTAAACACCCACAAGCCCAGCCACCACCAGACCCGACACCACTCTAGAACTGTAGCCTGGACCTTGGGCTTTTAGAGGGAGCTGTGGCAACCTGCTGCGTTTTCACCCAGCTCTGCTCCCTGTGCCTTTTAGCTTTCTGTCTCCAGCCGTGGATAAAGCATGCTTCAGGTACAGACACAGAGTCACTTGAATCAATGCAGGCCAAAATGAGGCAATATATTCTTACTGGTTTTTTTTATTATTATTCCTAACATCGAAGTTTCACAGCAAACGTTTCATGATTTCAGCAGAGAAAGGCATAATTTACTCAAAAATTATTGCATTTGTTTACTTAACTGGGAATATGAAGATGATTACCATAACAACTTGGGTAAAGTGCCCATTCCTAGAGTTCTGTGCACCTGTTATAAAGCATGGTAACCTTATTGTTGTGTGTGGCCTCATTTCAAGACTGTAGTGTGTAATGTATTTTCACACTGAATGTCTTTCCTCATATGCCTCAGCTCGCTGCTTCTCAAGAAAAATCAGCTTTATCTTCAGTAACAGGATAGCACACTAACCCAATCATGTTAGGTTAATGTAACAGCTGTAAAACACTAGAATGTATTCAACATTACAGTGCCAGCAACAGCTTAAAGGTAGGGGTAGGAAGCATATAAAATTACCTAGGTCTTGTAAAGCCTAGGTGTACAAGTGTGTGGGGGACATTGTCTACCATAATGTATTTTTGCCTTTGTAATAGAAACGTGATCCATTTACAACAGGTAATACTAGTTTTCTCTGCACGCGTTTCTGTAAGCAAAAGCGCCAGATTTATTACTGTTTTTGGTTTGTGTGGTGCTATTGTAGTTCATCCAGCTGATGGGATGTTGAGGCTTTTTATTTTGGTTCTCACTGGCACGCTCCTCTGATCTGCTGTATGAATATAACCTGCAATTCATATCTATGAATATAACCTGCAATGCTTTTCAGCCGACACCGTAGAATTCAAACAGAATTTCCCCATTCAGAACAGAATACACACTGTAAAGTCTCTGGGTTTCTTTCCACTATGTATTCCCAGGCAGAATAATAAAAACACTATGACAACAGTTGGTGTGGTCGGTTAATACAAGGAAGAAATTTCAACATTGGGTCATTTCAACAATGTAAGTTTGCTATGGTTACTGTTTGTACAGAAATCACAATATAACATTTGATAATTAATGTAACATGCAGCTTTACAGAGCATAATATACATGATTTGTACTGTTGAAGCAATAGAGGAATGAAAGATTGGATTTACCATTACTATTGTTATAAACATTAAAGAAGGAGTAGACATTCGCTTATTCAACTACATCTTAACTGGAGCTTAGAATACTGTTAAAAAAAAGGTACAATAACAGGGAAATGTCAAAAACAATTGCAAATTAAGCTATAAACGTGAATAGGGCTGGCTTCAAATGTTCAAATACTGGACTATACATTCATTAGGCTGGTGTTCTGTTTAATTTTTGGTAACTGGAAGCTTTGCCTTTTTACTAGCCATCAATTTTTTCAATCTGAATGGATCTGAATCTCACATGAAACACATTTAATCAATAAAAGCTTTTAAAAAGGTCACTGATGGTCCCTATATAGAAAATGTAAAAAAAAATTAATTAACTTGTTTATTTTAGGCATCCATGTTGCTTCACCTGGGAGGTATTTTGGCCATTAAATCTGAAAGAGCAGAGATGCATGACATGTTTGAGAGCACTTTAAATTATTTGACAAGAATAATACTATTAGACTATTAATAATAATATGCTAAAATACTCCCAATAATATTTATTAGACAATAGCAGTTGTCACCACAAGAAGTTGGTGTTAAGGCAGGACAAGTTTGATGAATCATCTCAGATATGTAAATATAATGGCATTCGTGACTCTCAAACTTGGAACTAAAAAAAATGGGGAAAAAAGATGACAAAAAGCCTCAAAACCTGAAAGCTTTTTGTTGTAATTCCATAATGTTCCTCAAGGCTATTGGATGAGTGTGTAGTTCCAAAAGCTCTGCATCTGTGACTAAGTTCAATATGGCCTTTATATCATGTCGAACATGTCAAATAAATAAAAAAGTAAAAGAAACAAATAAAAACTCAGAAAGTGATAAACAATCATTCAGACTTATTGCACTTATTGCATCCTTCTAACTTTTTGAATATTATTTGAACCAGGCTACCATCATGTATTCTATAGCAATCTATCTCTACGTGCAACTGGGCTTCAGCTATGTATTTTATACATATATTTATATATATATCATTTTATTGTTTGCCACCTACTGTACTGTATATACTCTCTCTGTCTCTCTCTCCCTCTCTCTCTCATTCGAAAATATTAACAAAACCTGTAAAATGCTATTCAAGCCAGCCCTGTACATGAACATGATCGCCCAAAGGGAATATAAATGAATATAAATGATAATATGGCACTTACAAGCACATTCACAGCTTTTGCTGTTATTTACTAATTTACAGTGAGTAATTATCAGATGTTGACGTAGAATCACAGTAGGATCAATAAGATGTTAATCTTCCTGAGTACTTGAGCCCAGGCTGGTCCAGCCAGCTTCTCAACACCCAGACACACAAATAGCTGTTCATGACTCTTCCAAACATGCATAGTCCTTTCAGTGAGTGAGTGCATCTCACAGTAGATTCCACTGTAAAGTATGGTGAATGGTGCATGAGTGAGAATTTCTCAGAGATTTCCATCACAAATGTCTTTCATTTCTTCATTCCATTGTTCCGGAAAACCACTTGGTTTAGGGTTGGAGGTCACTCTGCAAGAGCCTGCCTTTTCAGCAGCTTTTCTTTTAACTCGTTTGTAAGATCTGTGTGGAATAAAAAAAACAAACAATGACCACCATTGAACAGTTTCTCAGTGAAGTGATACCATCAAGAGGAAACTGGGTCCCTGGCTACTGGTAAACTAAAGCTTTCACACACTGCACAAAAGTCTAATTAACAGTTTATGCATCTGAATAGAATTTCAAATGTTCTGACATCCTGGCTCACCAGGTCAATTAGGTACAACTGATATGCAAGAGTTTTATACGAGCTAAATATAAAAAATATGAATGACATCTACAAAGTAATTCAACATGTAAACCACATGTAAGTGTTTGTACTCTATTATCCATATTCTGTATACTTTAGCTGTTTGTGTATGTGTATTTGTAATAGTCATGTAATTCAGTGTCAGAAACCACATGAGCATAGTGCTAATTTATGAAGGTACAAATATTACTTACAAACTACATGGCCTGAAAAAGTAAAGAAGTGAACTTTTTGGGGAATGTGGGAAAGCATCATATAATGTACATGAGCTCAAAGAAAAGACTTTCAGTTTTAATACCAATTTTTTACATCCAAATCAGGGAAATAGTTTAGAGACTTTTCAAGGGCTCAAACGTAATTGAAAAGCAATTTAAAAACATTTTTTTAGGTAACACTATCTCGCGCGGTTAACGCCAAGATTACAATGAGATTAACAGCGTTAAAACATTTATCTATGCCCACCTCTAATTAATATTATATGTACTAACTATGTTAAAACTTACTAAACTAATCTAAGTAGTAAAAGTAATCTCAGTACAAAGCTGAGATGTATTTTTGTAGTAGTGTGGCTCCCCAGAATTCTGTTACATCTTCCACAGTATGGCTGGTTTTAAATGCGTACTCTGGGAGATGGGTATGATGGGTTGTCCATGTGTTCTTGGCTTCGTCTGGGGGGTCTCTGACATGCTGCGTCGGCGGACCGGTGAAGCAGGACGATCTGGTGGAAGCAAAGCACCTCCTATAATCCAGGAGTAGACACTGTATGTTAAAAATGATTCTATGTGATGACACTTCCCTGGCCCTGTGCAAGTCTTTTGACACAACATATACATATCAACAGCCCAGAAGGATTTACCACACAGCCTGAAACATAATATAGTGAAACCACTGAAACAGGCCACATTTTCTCAGTGTATTAATGCAGGGAGAAGCAGGGACTCACCTGGGCCTAACCTCATATCACCAGGGAAAGAAATCTGATGGGGCAAAGTCCTCGCTGCCAACACACAATAATAATTTTTATTGTCATCTGGGATCCATCCAAAATTGTATGGGTTTCAGGTAATTATCTCTATTTAGGTGTTTCTTTCTTAAAAAAATTAGTATATGAGCTAGCTAAAGAGCAACTGATCTATAATTTGGAACACAGAATACTTGGCAAAGCTTCAGACATACACACCATTTCTATGGTCAGTGTGCTTTGCTCTGACAGGTGCAATAAACACCTGTTCTTACCTGCTGTGTTAGTGGGTTGAGTATTTGCACGGTTATCAATCTCGTCTGTGTCCTCATCTGAATCATCAAATACACAGTTCAACTAATACATCTTGCAGCATATGATGAAAGTGTGGAAAACACATTGTTACTGAAAAAAGGAGGGAAAGATGGACTGACCAGAGGGATTGAGGTACTCATTGTCTTCATCCCATCTAGGCTCAGGGCTGGGCACTAAAAACAGCAACAGTATACACTCCATTCAGGTCTACTGTGTCTTTGTCTGTGTGTGTTTGTGTGTGTTTGTGTGTGCAGTACCTGGTTTGGGTCCTGCAGGTATTGGTGGTACCAAGCTGGTTTTGGCAGATACTATACTCCTCTCCCCACTTTCTCTGTTTTTGTCCACAAATGCTAAGATACAACAACAAAGCTTATTACTGAGCCTGCTCACAGTGCAGCACACACTGGTCAAACACTGAATATGACACGTCTTGTGTAAATGGGCACAGTTCGTACTTTGAATGTAATATAAGACTACATAAGCCCAGTTGCACATTTTGTAGGTCTGAAAATAGAATGGGACAATCTGGAACTGATACATATTAGCCTCAGTTCACCATGTCCAATGGAAAAAAGTATTTCTCAGCTATTATTTACATTTAAACAAAAAGGTGACATGTCCAGCATTACCTTTTGCAAACTGTCACAGGCTATGGGAAAATACCAGTGGAGACATGCACAAAGCTTGTCAGCAATTAAAGGAAGCGTTTGATTGCTATAATACCCAATAAAGGCTTTTCTATTGATTATTGAGATAGAAAAAATATGTTTTCCACAATGATGCCTCTTGTACGTCGTCTTATTATCTTCTGGGGGAAGCCTGTGTCATTCCCAATCAAGAAGAAGCTGGTTGAATAAAAGTAACTAAGTCACAATTTGCCAGAGGTATGAAAAATTCCGGCCTGGACTGTATGACCATATAAATAGGATCCAAATCGACCATTCTGTTTTGTATTTTCTAATGATACAAAATGTTACACAAACCCAGGGTCATCAAATACATTTTGCTTGCAGTAAAGGGTTATGGGTAAAAAAAAAATCTGAATATATTTGAATATATGGACAATGTCACAAATGTGTTTAAATTTGAACAGCAACCTACAAGTATCAGTATTTGAAATATTTATCATTAACCCTTAAAGGCAATGGTTATATATGTATGATCCACAACCCAAAAAAGCATGTGCAGGTTTACATGGTCCTTTGCATGGTTAAATGGTTAAATGATGGTATAACAGTTTTTAAACAGAGCTTTTTAAATATGATTGTAAAAAGCATTAAAATGTGTTCTATTATAATTCAAACAATCTGTTCTGTGTACCTTTTTTTCCCATTTTTTCATTAAGTTTTTTTTATTGTTTTACTTTTGGTTGTTAATTTCATTGTTTTATTTAGAAAATAAGTCCCATAATTTTTAATGTGAGCTCAGACTTTTGGACCCCACTGTACACACATTTATTTTAAAAGTATTACATATATTCGTATTTATCTTGCATTGGAAATCTATTGGTTTAAACTTTCCTACTATATTTAAACTATAGAAAAGACTATGGACTGGACACACCTTTACTTTGTAAAATCTTGAGAATTTTTTAAACTGAAAAACTGTAATTTGTTGACAATTCACTGAAAACCAAAGGATGGGAAATGAAACAAGGGAAGTTTCATACCATACCAAGACTCTCAGAAAAAAGCAGTCAATTATAAACATGCTAGTGTTCATGCGCACACTGACCTATTTTCAATAAGCAGCAGGAAAACAACTGACTCATAACATTCATAATTCCCAGAACTGAAGCTTATGGCATAGCAGCTGCATTGCATTTTTCCTCTCAAAAACAACTGAGATTGTGTGCAGAACAGAAAGTAGAGATAGAGACAGTTATGGTTAGTGATAACAAAAGTATTCAAACATTTTCTTTGCATTTTTCCAATGTTTTCAATGCCAGCCATTTTTATGCATTTTCTTTAAGAAGTAGTGTACATTAAGTGCAAACATAAAGAATTACTACTCAATGTAAATGTAATTCATTGCATAAATAAATATGTATTTATATAGTATGTCGAAATGGTAAACCGGATTCCTGCACTCACACACACACACACACACACACACACACACACACACACACACACACACACACACACACACACACACA
>JBBPCW010001338.1:0-10082 GCA_037974425.1 Phenacogrammus interruptus
TGTGTGTGTGTGTGTGTGTGTGTGTGTGTGTGTGTGTGTGTGTAGGTGTGTGTTTGTGTTTGTGTGTTTGTTGCATAATGCAATGCTTGTGTCAACCTCATTCATTCATATCTTTGCCAAATTGACCGCTTCACTTTCCAAATGAAGGTGAGGTTTATTTTAGGCCGATTTATTACTTTTCAGGACAACCCACTCAGGCAGTAATACAGCAGAGAGTGTCAGGAACTGTTAGAGTTCATTATGGCTTCAAGGACACATTTGAGATCAGAGTGTTTACGAAATAAAGCGGATTTCAGAGGTACAAAAGCCTCCCTGGGAAGTCCCACATGCTTTATTATCACAGGATATGATCATTTAAATGAAGAATGATGAGTGAAATGTGCTCCTTAGGTCAAGTAACTATTTGTCTATGTAGAAAAAAATATATATTTTCAGTTACATGCTAAATGGTAGTAGTAGCCTAGTGGGCACCACACTTGCCTGTAAATCTGATGGCCACAGAGTTGGAGGTTCAAACCCCACAACTTTCTGCCATTGCGTCCTTGAGCAACACACTTAACCCTCAGTTGCTCCAGGGGGATTGTCCCTGTAAGTAATGACTGAAAGTTGCTTTTGATAAGGGCATCAACCGAGTGCCACTTTACCTTTACCTAATGTTTAGAACAGAGTTGATGTTCAGAATGTTACTGTAGTTAAAGTGATAGCTTGACTGCACACCTCATTTTCTACATATTCAACTCAAAATGATGTTGAGAGTCATCTCAAATATACATGTATGTAGTCTGTGACACTGTATGACATGCTGTTATGTATAAAATGGACAAAAGTACACATGATGCTGTTTTTAGCTGAGCAACTTCTATGCTTTTTTCTTAATATTACAGTACATTACAATGTCCATTCCAGTACATCCCCACAAAAGAGGGAGATGCTGTTAAGCCAACTGCAGTCAAATTGCTACAGTGCTTGAAGTTTCAGGTAGTAAACGCAGCAATGTTTTGCTAACATTGTTGTTATTATGCTATATTATATTGCAGGCACCGGCATTTAAAAGTTAAACAAAGGTGAAAATGGCCTTAGCTGATAGGATCAGAATGCTCTCAGGACATGTTTGAGATTAGCTAAGCTCTCATGTTTTAGGTTCCAGTGCAAAACTAAAGAAGTGAAATTTGGTCTTCTATTTGGTAAAAGGGAAAAAATATATTTTGTTTTTCCACTCTATTGGAATCACTTATACCAAACTCATCATCAACACGTATATATCTCCATTTATATTGCTTTTTGAAACAATTTGAAACTGTTCTTTGTAAATGTAAAGTTACATTTACAAAGAATGTAAAGTCTCTTCTGTAAAGTTATATTTCAGAATGAAAAGGTTTATTTTGTTCTGTAATTATACATATTAACTTTAAGCTCTATCTTAAATTTGGAGATTTGAAACTGACCACTGCAGTTTTACAGTGTCTCCTAAACTTACAGTCTGCTTCTGAACATTACTGGAGAAGCTTGTAAAGCCAGATATCTGTTCAATTCAATATTTTTTCAATGCAGGATATATTCCAGCAACAGAAACATCAGATAATTGACCAGTCACAGGGAGACTATTAACAGCACCAACAAGCCCCACAACATTACCTCAGAATTTAACATTGCTTACAAGTTAATGGGAAACAGAAGATGAAGTATGTTACCATGAAGAACATCATAGCTGTAATTTGTTTGCAGTAAACAGAATATCATCAGATATTTCATCAGACTGATGAATAGTCCATGATGAGAGAAAACGGGGGAGGGTAGGAGCCTTCTATAATGGAAAAATTATGTTAATCAAGATATTTACATAGACTGAATATTAAGTACTTTCAAGTACTTCTATAATGATCATTTATCATTCATGTCTGGTACATATTTTCCACCAATATACCCCATTCCAACTATGGGTTGAAAAAACACATTCCCTATTAAAGCATATACTACTGCAGTGCAGTTTTTATCATTACAAGTGCAGGATTAATAGGTGTAGGAATAGGAATGATAAGGTTTTTGTTAAAAATCTCCAGCACTAGCTATGCAGTTTGGGTGGTAACTGTGGGAAGGCGGGCTTTGAGCTAAAAAGAGCCACAGTGTCTCTCTGCTGGATGGGTGACAGTGATAAGGCCTGCCGTCCAGCTCTCTGCAGGGGCTCTGCAGCTCCGCTCTAACTACACTAGCGAGGCCACAGCTCTGATGGAGATTAAGAATCGCCATGGAGACGGTGGTAGCCGTGCCTGTGGCTGTGTAGGAGGCAGAGGCCATTGTGTAATGTCAGCAGGAGTATGGGGCTAGTGGAGGGGGGGGCGAATGTTTCAGAAGTCAGAAAGTCAGCCAGAGCCAGCCTACAAATTGTCCACTAAACGCACTGCAATTAGCTCAAATTAGAAGCCCAATTATTTTGATTCCATAATGTCAATTGCGAGATCAGTCAAATTCGCAACCAAAATCATTTGCTAAGGCTGAGAAGTGTAACACTTCTCAAATAACAGATATGCTCTAAAAGTATTTAAAAATGTGTTATATTAAATTAAGTATATTCATAGATTCATCTTGATTCAGAAAGAAACATATAATGGCTGTATTTTGTGATGAGACTGTAACTCATGTATCAGAATTATGAACCAGTTAGACCTGAGTGCTACTATTTGTATCTTTCATTACAAAATAGCCCTTCATTCAACACAATGTTTAAAATAACAGTAAATGGGTTGTTCTGCACATTTATTTATGCCACTAATGATTGGTGTGTGTGCGACCTGAGGTGGACTGGTGCCCCAGCCAGCGTGAACCCCTGTCTCACGCCCGTTGACCTCTGGATTGGCTTTGGGTACCTGCAACCCTCATAAGGATTAAGCAGTTACAGAAAATAAATGAACGAATAAAGGATTTATGTTACTTAATAAAATTAGTCACCTGTATGTGTCTGTTGAGGCAGACACAACACACTACACCAACACCAACAAGAGTCCTTTGGCAAGACTCCTAACTCTACATCCACCAATATCTGTAGGTTTAGGTTTAATTTTATATAGTTGTTCTCTCTGAGGTGTGGTGATATGTACCAAAATATGCACCAGTCAGAATTCATTTTTAACATGTAGATTTTCCAACGTCTTCTTATTCCTTTACCTAAACTGATTATAGGTAAATTACCTCTGATCTGATGAATCCCGGTATTGTGCCACATTCAAAAAACATAAACAACAATCCTTATAGCTTCAGTAGCAATGGTCAGGGCTGAATAAACAGATACACTACATGGACAGAAGTATTGTTTTTCAGGCTTTACTTCCCGCAGTCCCTGCTGATGCAACGTCCATATAGTGTATATGTAAAAGTTTTGATTTTTTGTTACATCACAAAAACAATAAATGAAAAAAAGCCAGTTATGCAGGTTAGGTCCCATATATCAACAGTATAGACCGGAGAAGTGGTTTATTATTCAGTTTGAACAATATTTACCCCAAAAATGGAAGTGATATTAGGATTTTACCATGTTGCAGTATTCAAACTTTTGATATACTGCATAACACTATAACTCTAGTACAGAAGTGAAAATATTAAATCGGGTTATACGGATAGAGCTACTGTTCTTGTAAACACCGTAGTCTGTAAACACTATGACAAGAACACTTCAGATGTGAAACCATCAAAGTTTTGCGGTTATGCATCAAATATTAAGCATGTCTTTTGGTTCTCTGTGGGTGGCTTGCTTGACTTTCTTAAGCGCTTCTCAATATAGCTCTTTTCATATAGACGTTTTATCTTGAAAATATGAGTAGGTGTGCTTTCAACTTACAGGCCTTACTGCCTCTGTGATTTAAGATTCGTTTTTTTTTCTTCAATTACAGCATAAAACTGCAATTATTTTCTTTAACAAAAAGACATCTAACATTTAAATATGTATAAAAGGTTTTACAGGGTTGAACAAAACACAATGCAGGGTGCAATACAATGTAAGGCACCATATGGAGAGCAAGAAAAGAAGAGAGGTCAAAGAAAGCACTTCAAATCATATGAATGCTATGAAAAATAAAGCAATATTGCAAACCCTTAATGCAGTACATTTTACAGCTTGGCACACTCCCTATATATCACACAGAAAAATCAAACAGGTCTGCACTACAGCTTAATAAAGCGCATATGAGGTGCCAGCACATTGCCATGAAAATGTTTTTTATGGGGTGGGGTTGCGGAGCGAAAAGAAATATTTAATGTAGGGCTCCCTAGTGCACTCACACCAGGAATATGGCATAGGCATAATGCACATAAACACCTCTGAGTGCACATCAATATGCAAATATAAGAGGCGGCTCTGTTTTGTATGTATAAATTTATTAAATGTTTAATAAAGTCCACAGAACCACTGGTGGGCCCATATTCGCTCTCTAATCCACAGACCTTACATGATGGATTCTGAACAAATACTACGAATTACGTTTAAGATTATGATAAGTAACCGAATAATAAGATGACAGTTTAAGGTGTCACAAAAATTATACAATAAATTAAGCAAAAATGACAAAAAAGACAGCACAAAAACCACTTCCCTCCGACGGTGTTTATGCTGTCACATTCACTCATGCATTGACCAAGTGGGCTGAATATTCAATGTTGAATCAGCAGCCCTCTCACTCATGAATGTTTAATGAGTAGGGCCTCTGTGAGAAAACGTGGAGGGAACCTGACCTCCAGCAAACTTCCGGCTCTTCTTCCGGCTATTTTTACCTTCTAGTAGGCGAGGAGGTCTCCCACCTCGAACCTCAATGAGAAATTTGAACATTCAGTTGATATACTATTTGGATGATATACTCATTAAGAATTAAGTTTGCACAGATTTGTGAGAATAGATTGGTTGGAATTGATCTAAAGGCTTTTAAAGTGGGGAGAAGGTCAAAATCCTCACAGCTCAATGAAAACAATGATCTTTTTTTACAGAGGCTTTAAAATGGTTAATGACTTAAAAATGGACGAAAATTCATCACTATATGTAGTCATTTTAGACAGTATTCACAACGTATTTATAAGGAGGACCAATCTGGGATTAGATTCCTGTATTTATGATGGTCTTTGCCACAAAAATGGATTCTAAACCAGTACTCTTATTCCAATGCAAAATATATTTTTTTTTACTAAACTGACAATCCTATTTGACAGTGATATCAGGTAAGAAGGCCTTGGATAGAAGTCTTGGATATATTAATTTATCACTACCACTTTCCAATAAGACTACTCTTATAAAGGGTTTATAAATGATTGCTAATCAGGATGTTCATTACCTTATAAATCATTAATAAGCAGTTTATTAATAAATAGTTTATAACCGTTGTCATTCATTGATGCAGGCTGACTATTTGGCAGGATCTGGTGTTTTAATGGTAGTAGTATGTTAACAAATACCTGGTGACGTTTAACATTCTGCCAGAGAAAGCTAAGTAACTAGCAAGATCTGAGATTTTGCGAGCCTGCATCAATAATTTGTGAGCCTTCATCAATAGGCTAGTTGTAATGTGGAACCAATTTATCATTTGTTATCAAAATTAACATTGGTACAGATGACAGAATCAGTCAGTCCTTTGAGGATATGCTTCTCCAAAATACTGCCATTGATGGTGCGACGTGTGTGGCTGCATGTGCATGTGTGCTTGTGTAATGATATCTCGTGTTCCAGCACCCCGCTTACGTCACACAGAGCCGGTCAGAACAATGAGAGGCTGTCAGTGGCCCTTGACTTCTCTCAGCGCGCCGACTGGGGGTCCTGTCTCATTCTTTCATTGCCACAGCAACGTCCATGGCAGCCAGTATTTTTATCCCTCCTCTTGCAAGTGGGCTATACTGTACGCTGTCATGAAAACGCAAAACAGGTCTGTAAGTACAAGTGAAGCAAGAAGGCTCCCAGTGATTCAGAAAATCAATACCATTCACCTGCTTGTGAAAGCGAAGCTATTTTAGTGGCGGTAATTGTCATTTCAATCCCCAGTTTCCCCTGGTGAGCACTCGAGACTCATACTTGAGATGGTGTGAATGAAGTTCAACTGTGCGCTCTGATAGGTGGCTAAAAGGGAAGGAATGAGCGCTGCTGTGTTCTAATGAGAGGCAAATAAAATGTTTTTTTGTTCATTAAATACAGGACTCTTTTCATGCTTTTACATAGTTGCTACATATTTGAACTAGCATACAGTGGGCTCCCAAAGTGAAAATGCTTCTGTTTTGCATTGTTTTCTAATTTAATTAAGTTTTTTTTCCGTTACGTATCATATCACCACTATTTGAGTCACAAGAAGAAGCATTTGAAATAAGACGTGTCTTGAATGTCATTGATTTCTTCTTGTAATTCTAAAATGTTCTGTTTTTTGCAAGTTGAAATGACAAAACATCCTTAGTGTTGTACATCATAGTGATATACAGTGTATAATATACACCAGGGGCAGCTGGTGGCCTAGTGGCAAATGGCAAATGAACAGTCAGTTCACAGAATCAATGTGTTGGATGTGGGAGAAATCCAGACTGAATCTCCAAAACAGCAAGACTTGAGCAGTGGTGAATGTCTACGTACGGTGATTCGAAGGACAATCCACAAACAGGTGACAGGGTATTGGACGCCTAAGGCTGATTGATTGGTGAGGGTTATGATGACTGTCCCTTCTGGTCCAAACTGACAGAAGGGCTACTCTGGAAGAACTCACCTAAATTTTTAATGCGTGTTATGGGAGAAATGTGTCACAACGAGTGCATGATGATGGGGCTGCATAACTGCAGACCAGACAAAGTACCCATGCTAACCACAGACCACTGATGTTGATATCAGTTTGACATGTATCACCAAACATTGGTAGGTATACCCCTTCATGGTAATAGTATTAGTGATGGCAGTGGCCCCTTTCAGTAGGATAAAGCACTCTGCTCCATCCAATCTACAGTGTCTCTACCTTGCTACTTCAGTAGAGAGAGGGTCTGCGGCTACCTTGGTACCGGATATAAAATAATCGCTATCAATATACTTGAGCATATTTTTATTAGAAGACCTCAAACGTGCCACACAATCTGTCTTTCTTTTTATACCTATAGCATAATAATGGATCATATTATATAATATTGAGTCGTGGCACCATAACCATAAGATAATAAATAATATTGCTAGATCTATAATTATATTGCAGTGTTCTTAGCCTAATGCAAATCTTACTGCCACTGCCACTAATTCTGTCAATAAGTTGATTTAGAATGACTTGCTTACGCTTCTGTTTTCTCCCCCCCCATTCTATCTCCCTCTTTTCATTCCCTCTCCTGAGTGCATGCAATGATGAAGATGATGCATCCCAGAGCTGCTGGGGGAGAGGGGTGGTTGCCATGGTGACGTGGGTGGTGGAGCTACTGGGCAGGCTGTGGTGTGTTGGAGAGACGACTATGACTCATTGTGTTTGCTTTCCTTGCCTTCTAGTGACAAGAGTGAAAGAGAGAGAGAGAGAGAGAGAGAGGAAGTGCCACACATCTGCCACTGGATTATCTTACATCGGATCTTCCTCTCTCTCTCTCTCTCTCTCTCTCTCTCTCTCTCTCTCTCTCTCTCTCTCTCTCTCTCGTCCATGATCTTCTCCATCAACCTCACCAACACCAATTCAACCACAGTTCTCTTACTGCAGTCAGCTGCCACTGTGTTGAAGAATATAACACTAGAGAAAGCAATGCTATGACAGCTGTAACTGTCATTTCCACCATATCCTGCTGCTAAAGGCTCATACTCTGTGTGCATACTAGGTGTTGCGTTTCAGGCTTGTTGTCCAATGTTTCATTCCAATGTTTCATTTGAATGGGGTCTGTATACATAACTGACATTTTAGCAGCTATTAAATCACTGGAACACGCTAGGGAATGTATGTTCTTGTGAATGACATCATCTTTGTGATTTTTTTGTTCATGCTAATGTACACAATTACAGCACTTTTCCACAGACATAAGGAACCACAAGCACGTTTTTCCATTGCAGAATGACACGTATCCTGAGCCATACCCATGTACTCCTCGATGGCAGGGCCAGAAGCAGGCTACAGCTGAGCTGACTGCGTCACTGCTTTCTTATTGGTGGAAAAATTTATCACAACATGGAAAGAGATAAGTGCTTTTTTATTGTCCATGCTGGGAGGTCACTTAAGTATAAACACAACTGTCTGTTTGGGCTGTAGAAAAATTATCTTTATCTTAAATGCTGTGAGAAATGCAAAGGTACCAGGCTATCGCTAACAAGTTAGCTAGGTAGGTTTTCATCAAACAGCTGAAGAAGACAGAAAAAATACTCAAACAATACTAGAAATAATAAAAGGCAATAATATCAAAAGCAGCTCCAACAGAAAAACTTTCTACTGGACTGAGTCCATAGATAGGGTTTTGGGACGACAACCGCCCATAAACTGTGGGGAGAGAATTGCGCTGCTAATAAATCAGAAACAATATACACCGGATACACTTGAAAATCAAAGTGTGCTGAAAGTTCTATTAAAAAAGACTTTTGTTAAGTTCAGTGCAAACAGTTGTTTTTTAGCCATGATATAAGTGACATGATACATATAGTAAAACAAAACAAAGCTTCTCAACCAATCAGATTCAACCATTATAACCTTATACAGTATTGTGAAAAACATCTCAGACTGTATGAGATTATATGTAAAGCCATTTATCTGGAGAGAAACTGTTTATGTTTTTAAACACAGCATATAATGAAACAAATAAACATCACATGATGAGGTTATGTGTGTAAGTGCCTTTCATTAAATTGAATCAGGTACAGTTAACAGAATTAATGCAAGTTCAACCCGAGGTCATGGAACCAAACCTTTATTCTTCTAGATGTATTCATCTAGTTGTCTTTTAAACTTTTTTCATGGCTGCCTTAGACAGATTCCATAACCCATCACTTTATAATAGAGATCCCAAAAAACATGTAATTCAGTGACTGATGTTTGACAAACAAATGTCTGACAGCACTGAGCCACTCACTCCTTAATAAGCTCTTTTCATCCAACAAGGCACACTAATAGGAGTGCAGTTGAGATAAAGATCATAGTTTCTCAATTACTGCTTTGACAACGATTTGCCCAAAGATTTGGAATGCACTTGGATTCACATCACAGAAGCTGACCTTTCAATTAATGTCAATTGCTGCCTTTAGCCATTTCCTCCAAAAAAGGGCACTTTAGAACTCAGCAGGACCAACGGAACAACCTCCTGTGGCTTTAGGGCAGACACAAAAACTTACAACTTAATTTTTCATATCATACATGAATGTGTGATTAAATGTTCTTTGTTCATCTATGCTGTGACAATGCTTTTAAGCAGTACATGCAGAAAATACAGATAACAGAAAATACACCTATACTGTAGCTATTCTCTTCAGTCTGCCTCTTTAAAATAAAGATGTCAGAAAAACTTTTTTGGAGTGGTTCCATAGGACAACCACATTTAGTTCTCTAAAAAGCATTTAAATGGACTGAACTATACTTATAAATGAGATGTGTGAGTGAGAAGAAAGTTTAAAGGATCTTCATCAGCATCAGAGAAAAGCTGATACTGCGGGCTGAGACCATCAGAGACAAAAGTCTATGAGCTAGCGTTAGCACTGCATGCCAAGAGATATAACAAATATTAAAGATGCCTGTACTCACCTAGAAATGAGCAATAACACATGGTTAAATTTCAGAGCAGCCCTTCATTCCATTTTCATTAACATTTTCAGAAGTCTTTCATAGTTCACCTGACATAAACATACAGTATATGGACAAAAGTATAGTGACCATTTCACCCGCATGAACTTCAGTGATATTGCATTGAAATACATAGACTTAAATATGGACAATTAGCCCTGGCTCCCAATCCCTGTTCCTGTCCATCTCAAAGGTGATTGATGGGGTTGAGGCCTTCCCCAAACTGTGTCTACAAAGTTGGAAGCATGATGTTGTCAGAGGCGCATCTTGTCAGCAGGCAGGGCAGGCAGCTGCTTGGGGACCCCAAGCCACTAGATGGCGAACGAGAGCTGACACTTTAAACTACGGTAG
>JBBPCW010001450.1:0-10077 GCA_037974425.1 Phenacogrammus interruptus
ACACTGAACCGCTTGAGTTTCAATACAAACAAACAGAAAACATGGTGTTCTCAAACTTTTGACCGGTAGTGTACATTCAACTCTAATTAAAAGGATGAGAAAGATGTGGATTTCTTTGTACATTTTATAACGTGCAATATTTTTTCAGACAGATATAATAAATGATTTTTAGTTTACTGGTGTGCGCTGCGTTTTAATGTGCTGCATTTAGTGCTGCGTTTTATTTTTTTAGGCACGACATGAAATTGTAAATAATAAATAAAGGAAGGCAGAAAAATTGCAGAAATAAAAACGCGGGGGTAGCATGCTGCGATCATGAGCCTGAATTACGTCATGAGGCCCATCGCAGCGACATGTGAGAGGACACGAGACCCATCACAGCGGCCTCATGGCAGAACGCCTGTGTTTGTGCCACTTCTGAGAGTTAGGCTGTCCCAAGCTCTCCGGGAGCTCATCCTGCTCAGAGCTTCCTCTCCGGCCTTTCAGATGAGGCAGCAACATTTATTTCTGGTCTGTATAAATATTTAATGGTTATATCAAACGTGCAAAGTGATTTTTTCCCCCTCCCACAGACAGTCCTCACTGCAGTCTGCATCTGAAACCTCTAGTTCAAAGTTGGCATTCCCTTTTAGGGCTGACTTCGACTGTCACACACAACAACTCACTTGTTCAATAGCAATTTACATCAACCGTGTAGAAAACTGACCATTCTGAATTCACTGCTTTTGTGACATCACAAAAACAACACACATTTACATACGTCTGACTACAGCAGCTCATCTTTGAGTATTAGGAGTGTTTCAGTTTCAGCCCAGACTGCTTTTTAAATTAATAAATCAGATCAGTTGCACGTAAATGTCTTAAAGGTACAGTAACAAAAAGCCTGTTTCCTTCTTAAGGGCTAGAGAGAGGTTGGAAAACGGGTTTGCCAAGGAAATGAATAATAATGAAAAATGTAGGATACGACCCTTTAAAGTATTGCCTTTACAATTAATCTGCATGCAATCATAGAGAAACCACCATTTGTGCTTAGGAAGCTTTCCGACAGTGCTGTTAACCAGATCATGATGAACGGGAGGCATTTTGTCATTTCTGCTGTGTCAGATGGTGGCAGGGGCAGCTGTCAGGCTGATGTCAGGTCAGGCCTTCCACCATTAACAGCTGAGACTCTTAACAATCTTCTGGACCCCCTCGAATCACCAGCACCTGCCAGCTTTACTTTTATTCCCGAGAAAAAGTGAAATAAAGTGGCCCTTTATAGTGACGCGTGTACACAGCACACAGTGTGAACAGTCTTTCTCTGCGTTTAACCCTTTCACCACGTGAAGCAGTGGCTGCCACCAACGAGGGGCGCACGGAGAGCAGTCCTCCAGAGCTGTTCAACCCAATACACTTGCTTCAGCACCTGTCCATGAGCTTCTATTGTCAGCCTCCTTTGAGGGGTAAGTAGGTTTTCTGTTATTTCTGTTAAAATTGCAGGGAAATTATAGTCTCTGGTAATCGTCCACCCACTACAGATGCAGCAGATAGCGATTAGTCTGGAAAGCGGTGGAGTATTTCTGTAAGCCAGAAGTCAAGCCTGTCCAATGACAACAACTCAGCTGCGTCCCACTGGACAACCCCCCCATTTGACTTATGTTATCGGGTTTACTGAGAAAACCTGCGTTGTGAAATACCTCCCAGGTGTAGGTTTCAGTCCATTCTCTTACCACACACTCACACACAGAGAAGAGACACATCGCCCCAGCCAGCGTGGGCTGGGACACCTCTCATCTAGTCTGAGACAGGAAAAAAAGAGCTGGAGAAGAAATACAGCATTTCACTCCTGTCAAGTAGGAGGACATGCACCAAATAAGGCAATAAATGGGCTCGGGCTTTGCGAAGCTTTTTGAACAGATACATTTGTTTTGGAACTGAAAGTGCAGCTCTGAACAGCAGCCACCTGCATTCAGACATAAAAAATGAGCAGTTTAAAGTCCTTCTGAGCTCAAGAACAGTTCACTGCATGCTGAATGACTAGGCAAATTTGGCACATCCTTGCAGCACTGCCCTGAAAGTGAGGTGAACCCATCTGAGGGGGGGGCGGCACACAAGGGCCAGCTGAACTCTTCTAAATAATACATCATCATCTCCAACCAGGACAGCGCTCACAAATTCACACCGAAAGTTGCTCAAGGTGCTCCTGCTGATATTTCAGACAGGCTTCTATTTCATAACATTCACCATAAGGATAAATGTACTGGAACACACCTCTTTATTCAAGGTTTGGGTAAGGCCCCTTATTTCCAGTGAAGGGCGGTCTTAATGTTTCAGCAAACCAAAGCTGCTAATGCTTTGACAACATCGTGTTCCTTTTTTGTGGACACAGTTTGGGGAAGAACCTTTTCTATTCCAGCATGACTGTGTCCCAGTGCACAAAGCGAGCTCCATAAAGACATGACTGAATGAGTTCAGTTTGGAAGACCTTGATTGTCCCGGACGGAGTCCTGACCTCAACCCCATCCGGCACCTTTGGGATGAATATCAGTGCCTATAACCTCATAAATACTCTACAGAACGAATGGGTACAGGTTTCATACAGAAACACTTCAACATCTTGTGGAAAGACGTCTAAGAAGCGTGGAAGCAGTTGGAGCTGCAACGGTGGAGTAACTCCACGTTAAAGTCTTTGCATTTTATTGCACCACTTTGGTGGTGGAAAGGCCAGGTGTCCCCGTACTTCTGTCCATGTGTGTCTGCAGTGCAAAATGCAAACTGAAACATAACGCGTTTGACTCCCGTGCTGGAGACAACACAACACAACAGTAGCCTCAAGCTGGACCTGAAGTCTGGGAGAGATGAATGGACTCAAACAAGAAAAAATGAAGTTTACAGCTCTAACTCCTTAACAACAGAGCAGTACTCACCTTCTCCAGTTAAAAACAGAGTCCCCCTTTCCAGTTAGTGATAAATATTCCAGCCTGTGAGCTTTCCTCGCTCAGACTGTCCTTCCCACGAACTTCCCCGTGGCAGACGGCTCATGACAACGACCCATTTTTTTTAAATTCTCTTTTAGAATGTATCCCTGTTTCTCTTCACATTCGGTTTCAACATGACGAGACTCTTTCTCTCCCTCGACGGGACGCTTTGCTTCTTCTCTGTGTTCTCTCCTTCTCCCTCTTCTCTTTCTCACTCCTCTCTCCCTCCCTCCCCTCTACTAATCAGTGCTGCTTCTCATTTCTCCGTGCTCGCCACAATCTCTCTCTCTCTCTCTCTCTCTCTCTCTCTCTCTCTCTCTCTCTCTCTCTCTCTACATTTGAAGGGCGGAGCTACCCGCAGCGACGAGGAAGAGAAACCCACGCTGATTGGTCACCCACATTGCTACGGGCCAATAAATGCTTCAAACGTTAAAAGGTGTGGAATTTGGACGGCGAAGGGTATGTATTCCAATATGCGTCTTTATCCCCTAAGTAGAACACTTCCTCAATGAGTAGAATAATGGATGTGAGAACTAGGCGCCCTAGTTAAGGGAATGAGTACGCGTATTGGAACGTGTGCACCGGTTCTGCTGGTGGTAGGTTGCTGAACGCCTTGTTTTGTAGCAGCAGTCGCTTCACTCGAGCTCTGAAAACCTGCAGTTATGGCACCTCGGTTTAGTGAATGTGAGGTAAATAATATAGTTATTCAGTGCGGCTCAGGTAGTTGTTATCATCGGTATATTGTGAAACGTAATGGTTTTTGTCCAGTGAAAACGTTCACAACGGTAGACTGTTAGCTAGGTGGCTAGCATGCCATTGCAGCAAATGTGTTCTTATGGGGAAAATGAGAGGAGCTGACATGAGATTACATGAGATAAGGAGAGGAGAGGAGACAAAAAGACACAAGAGATGAGAAGAGCTGACATGAGATGAGACTAGATTAGATGACGTGAGATGACACTATAAATAACACTAGAAAATGGTAATAGACAATAGAAAATGTAAAAGAGTCAATAATGCAACACAATGACAGAACATTAGTGTAACGATTGACACTGTTACACTGTGCGTAAGTTTTTGTGTGCTGTACCAGCAGATCAGTAGTGCAGAATGATTTATGAAAGTGAAATTCAGTTTAAAAATTAAAATTCAGTAACAGTCCTTAAACAGTTGTTGTATTGCAGTCACTGGGATTTAACCCATGTTGATGCAGCTGCTAATAGTTTTATATTTTTCATTTTTATTTTACTTTCCTCTAGTTTAGGGATTTCCTTTATAATAATTTTAGGGATATGAATATTGCAGGTATCGTTAAATGAAAGCATGGATGTTACTGCTGACTACTAATGTTGTTTTTCAGTCATCATGTATTTTCCGCTAAGTCTGCTAAAGGCTGGAAAAATGTACTTTTATGATTATATTGCTACCTGCTGAGTTCCCTCACAGTGTGTATTAAAACATGTTCTCAATACATTCATTATAATAAGGGTTAAATTATAAACCAGTTGAATTCCTTCATTCGCCAACTCATTCACAGACCACTAATGTGGTTGTTAAAGTTTATTTGCATATTATGTCTCTGTGACCAGTATCACAAAGGTTGATTTTTATTGTGTAGCTGCATTTCCCATGATGTTTTTGTATCTTTGTTGTACTCGTGTTATCTAGTAAGCTGCTGCCTTTGTGACCGAGCCTGCCTTTGAAATGGACCCAGTGGTGCTGAGTTATCAGGACAGCCTGCTTCGGCGGTCAGATGTGTCCCTGTTGGATGGCCCTCACTGGCTCAACGACCAGGTCATCGGTTTCGCCTTTGAGTATTTCGCTACCGAGCGTTTCAGGAGCCTGGGCGACAAGGTCTGTTTCATAAGCCCCGAGGTCACTCAGTTTATCAAGTGCGCCTCCTGCCAAGAGGAGCTCGCCCTGTTCCTGGAGCCGCTGAGGCTGGCGTCGCGGCGCTGGGTCTTCCTGGCTGTCAATGACAACTCCAACCAGACGGCCGGCGGCTCCCACTGGAGCTTGCTTCTCTACCAGCGGAACGCAGGCCAGTTCTCCCACTACGACTCCCAGAGCGGTGGCAACTCCTTGCATGCACGGCGCATCACAGCCAAGCTGGAGAGCTTTTTAGTGGGCAGGGCCCAAGTGCCCTTCGTGGAAGAGCCGTGTCCATCACAGCAGAACAGCTATGACTGTGGCATGTATGTCATCTGCAACGCAGAAGTGCTGTGCGAGAGCGCGCAAGCACAAGGCTGCGCTCGGCTCCCTGTCCAGACTATCACACCCACTTACATCACGAGGAAGCGGACAGAATGGCATTCGCTAATTCAAAGACTTGCTAAAGATTAAACGGCTTCATACGGGTCATGTCATCGCACATATGGTCAGTGCGAGCCACTTCATCTGAGCTGTTTGGCTACAAGGAGTGTAAACCTCTGACCTCAAAACGATTTGAGTAGATTAAGGCTGTGCAGAAGATGATTTACTGTGAAATGTCAGATATTACCTCAATTTAATACTGTTATTTTGGTAGTATTAGAGCAAAAAAGATGAATATACAATGAATGCATATACAAATGAATGCAATTCAAAACCTTTATATTTTGGACAAACAAAAGAATGTATATTTGAATAGAATTCTACGGTTGAATTGCTGCTACAATTGCTGCACTTGAAACAAATTAATGCATGATGCGAGAGTGAACTTCTACAATCCTATTGGCTAATGACCGAAGTCAGCAATTACAGTATTAATTAGGGCTGGGTATCTACAGTCTCTTACAGAATTGCGTCAGTACTGCTGAGTATCAGGATATAAAATATCCCAAGTATCAGTACTCGAGTGATATCAGCATTCTTGAGCTAACGGACATGATTTTGTCATGATTGTCAAGGCTGTCATGATTCATAATTATAATCAGTTCTTTGTTTCAGTTATAATAATAAGATTTATGTTCTTGATAAACAGCTTTGATTAAAGGAACTTGAAAGTCATAGTCATAATGTGTTCAGGAGTCTGAACATGTTCACAAAGTAGAGATAATTGCACTCAAAATGTTTTTGTGAGGAGTACTGTGAGGAACCCACAACAGCAACTATGCATATGTTTAGGTATTAATGGACATGAAGTAAAGGTTTGCTGTTTTAAATTTCGTCTGTAGGATTACACAATACATTATCAGAATAAACAAGTAATCTATTAAATCAATACATTTACCCACTTCCAGCACCTCACTCTCATGACTGGGTTAAACTGTGCCCAGTGTTAGGTAGTAAATTGTCCACGATACCCAGCCCTAGCAAACATTTAGTAAACTGCACAACAACAGTCATTCCAGATTAATCAGCATGCATCGCTGGTCTGAGGAATCTCACCGGAACACATACAGTGCTTTACCATTCATACATCCAAGCAGGAGGAAAGTTGCGGTGAAACATAATCAGCAGCACAAGCACAGAGACCATGAATGTAAGCTACAGAAGATTAGTAGCTGCATGAAGTGAGCCTATGACATGTTGATGAATGTGACGCTTGTTTACAAGACTTTCCGCTCAGGGTTATTTCAAGAAGAAAACAGAAGAAAAGAATGTGGTCTGTTGTAGATTTGTTACTGAATAACAACAATCTGTTCCTTACGAGCGTCCTGTGCTACGTATATGAGCTCAAGTGCAGGATCCAATGCAGAAAGTAAACCTGTTTTCTTATCTGTGAAATCCTTTTCTGCCATAAGAGATGTGTATCTGCTGTTAGCGGACATTTCAGAGTATAAGCTTCACTGGGGAAATTGCAGTGCATTCATGCTCTGGACGATCGAATCGCTTCCTGACCTTGCAGCGAATGCACGACCTTTTGTCACAATAATGAATTGCGCTAATAAGAACCAGCTCATTAAATCTTGTTGAAATAAAGCAACCATTGCATGGAAGGAAACATGGAAGTTTGTACCATTTGTGAAAGCACGGTTAGAATAATGACCATTCATGTTATTGCAGGTTTCATCTGTAACATGAGCAAAGATAGACGAATGTAAAGCCCTGCAGTTATGAAGCATCAAAGGCTATTTTATTAATGTCAGCGCCCCCTTGTGGAGAATCTCTAGCTTGCTAAACAAGCATGGGTTACGAGCCAGATTTATGAGGTTCTTCACATTTATATATGGTGTTCAGAATAGTGATCATACATCATTTACATTTACATTTACGGCATTTAGTCCACGTCTGTTTCTTAAACCGTAAAGCTAAACTTCAGTCAGCTTCCACTATTAGACCAAGTTACCGCACACTCAGTACCCATAAACACCTGTCGAACAATACCTAAACAACACACGACAAAGAAAAGTCAGAAGTTAGGACAGAAGTAAGGAAGGGATGTGGATAAGGGTTGGGTTTTTTTTTGAGAAATAAGCGAGCAAAATGAGAGACATAGGGTCGGTTTCCCAGACAGGGATTAAGCCTAGTCCTAGATTATGTAATGCTGGGAATAGAGATTTTCCATTGAAAAGGAACGGGTAGTCCAAGACTAGGCTTAATCCCTGTCTGGGAAACCGGCCCATAGTCGCCAAGATGCTCCTTGGAAAAGATTGGTCTCCTGGCGACACTTAAAGGCAGCGAGGGACTCCGCAGATCTGATAGGAAGAGGGAGTTTGTTCATCATGAGTATCGTCAGAGCTTCTACAAAAAGACAGATTTAGTCCAACAGCAGAGACCCTGTAAACCAGCTGTTGTCAAACGTTTGTAGTTTAAGGTGTTCTTTGTGGATAGTAAGTTCTACTGTACACCCTTCCCACCAGACCCTGGCCCATTTGTCCACTGCTGACCTTCTCGTGGTTAACAGACATCTCACTGTTTTATGACATTACTATTCCTAGATAACTTCAAGTCATGTCAAGTGGGCACTGGATGGCAATGAGTTGTGATTGGATAACACATATACAGTACCGAGCAAAAGTCTTAGGCACCTGTGGAAAACTGTTTTGACACCCAGTGAGTGTTTTTTGTCACATAAATACATTTACTAAATAAAACAAAAGATAAAAACCTTCTACAGTCAACAGTGATATGTTTAGTATATCAGTGTGTTCTTGTGGAAGTCCAGTATTACTTTTAGAGACCTGGTTTGACAGTCCTTCATTACATTAAATCAGGAGCTGCTGATGGAGTTTCACAATCCAAACAGTGGCTGGAGGAACCTGGAACCGAACCTGTGTTCTCCTCACCAGCTCACACAATATCAACTACTTTTATACAAACAGAACAAAACTCGACTTTTCGCTGCTTTCTGGCCTTTGTTTATTCTATTGTTAACTTTGTGAGTGGAAAGATACTTTCTCATAGAGAAAGACGGCTTTACACAATTTTTAAAAAGTCTTTTGCACAGTACTGCACTTTTACAATCTACTATTTTTAAACAGCTACTACTTTTACAGATGACCAAAGCAGATTTAACAAACTAAATGGAGATGCAAGTTCTGAAAACTTCTGTGGTTCCCCAAAGAGCCAGCATCAACCCATGAACAGTAACTGCACAGTAACAAGCTGCTGATTGGATGTTGGACCCCTATAATGTTGTCGTATCCATATCCATGTCTATACCAACTGTTTCTGGTGGCTGATGGTGGTCTAGTGGGTAGGATAACTGCCCCTGGACCAAGAGGTCATGGGTTCGTGGCCACACCACCACTGGGTCCCTGAGCAAGACCCTTAACACCAAGTTGTTCCAGGGAGAGTGCCCCCTGTAGTTAGGGAATGGAAGTCACATTGGAGAATAGTGTCTGCTAAATGTAAGAATTCGCCCCTTCGAGTCTTAAATGATTTTTCAGTCAGAAACTTGCTTATTGAAATGTGGCGTCACTGTTTTCATGCTGCACTGTCTGTTCCAGCTCATTTGGAAACCTCTAAACTGTTATCTTCATGCCACATCGCCCACTCTTAGTTGATCCGCAGCACAAAGATGTGAAGAGCTAATATTTGATTTTAGCCGGTGATTTATGAATAATTAATGTTGTTCTGCTGTGGGGTTTTAAAGAAGAAGAATGGTCGGACTTTGAATGCCGCATGAGAAGCAGTAGCACAGCATGAAGGATTCGAAACAGATCAATGGTCCAGAGCAGAGATAAATATTCCGTTTCAAAGCCTTTAGTAAGCGAAGGCCAGTAGAAGCAGAGATCTTTTTTCTTTTTCCATCAGGCCTGACCTTCTGCTTGGGCACAATGAGTGAGGGGAGATTACAGTGTCAGTAATGCAGTGGTGCTGAAAAGCATAGCTGACACAGAACAGGTCCAAAGCGAGGTGCGGGCAACATGCTGCAGATACCTCACACTTCCATTACCTGACACAGGATGCCAAGATTTCCAGGCAATGGCCTTCTAACAAATCACAACACAGCAAAACAGTCGGTGCCGGGTTATCAAAGGCTTGAGTGTTACTTCTGTTTGGGAAAAGCATCATGCAAACATGACAACTGGATTCACACGACCTGATCGCTGGGATTCCTTCAAATTAAACAGTTTTTTGTTTTCCAGAACGATATACAGTCGGAAAGATTTCCTCACCCCTGCTCAAATGTGTTTAGTTGATTTTCAAAGTGAAAAGAAGTACACATCCTTTACAGAGGACATTTTAATGCACAGTTACTGTTTATTTACTGAACCTGACATACTGGCCTGTATTTTATGTTTCACCTAGTCCATTAAACCAAATAGATAAAACAAATACACTGAAACTGTGCAAACTGAGGAAAAAATATATTGTTAAGTCTATTTTGGGGGGTCTGAAGCCTCCCCCCCAAAATAATCCCAAGCCACCTTAAATATATAGTCATTATTCTACTATTTTTAAAATATATCCAAACATTTCATACCAGATATCACTGAGCGCAGATATGCACTTTACAAATAGAAACAATAATAAGCTTGACAAAAACAAGCCAAGCTACCATTATTGAATTAAAATGATGTAGTGGCTGTTGAAGCTGCTGTAGGTAGCAGGCGGGCATTAGGACCCAGGGGAAGATGCATGTTGCTGCTTGTTAGCGAGTAGCAACCGGAGCCTATATATTAGGGGTGTGACGAGACGCTTTTCCCACGAGACGAGACGAGACACGAGACTGGGTTCACGAGAACGAGAC
>JBBPCW010001470.1:0-10075 GCA_037974425.1 Phenacogrammus interruptus
AAATAAATAAATAAATAAATAAAATAATGGTTCATTAATCGTAATCGAGTTAAAATGTTCAATTAATCTAGATTTTGATTTCAGGCCGAATCGATCCTGGTTTGGTTTAATCGATTCCCTGTTTCAATTCCACAAAGGTGTTAAAGTGAGGTTTAAATAAAACAAACTTTATTCAGAATCATTCAAACCTAACAGTCGACTGATTTGTATTTCATTTAACAGTTAGCAAACCTATCAAATCTCCACTAAAACGTGTCCCAGCAGATGCGGGTTTAAGAACAGAGTTTAGCGAGTGGGTAGGTTTTGGGTTCTTTATTTATTTATTTATTTCCGAATGGGTTCTTATTTGTAATCTAATTTTGGTTCCCGGCCCTAAACGCGAGTCTCCATAACTCGCACTGCGTTCTTCGTTTTGAGAAAGTGTGATTTGACTTGTGTGTGCCTGCAGTGCTGAGAGGGAAGTGGTGCTCAGTAACTTGGACACACTCTGTTCTGTGGCTCTGGGAGAGAAGGTCACTGAGGACTACCTGCTGGCCAGAGACGCCGTCATCACCATCGCCAACATCACCGACCATGTCCGAGTAAGTGAGACCCGCGGAACGTAGACTGGATTCGTGTGGATGTTTTTGGAGACGCAGTACAACACAGTAACCCCCAGTTTTACACGGATCAGGAGTCGTGGATTCAGTCACACACGGATTATTTATTTATTTATTTACTTTTGAGAACCAAAATCCCCACAAATTTCCCTTTTTTATTTTTTGCGGCAAATATTTTTCTGGATGTTTTCACACAAGCGGCCCGTTCTCTTCGCCGCTGTGTCCCAATATTTTTGTCCCACAGCCTTCCGAGCTGCAGATCTCGGCGGGGAATTTAAATTAAGAGGTGAAAACGGGTTTACCTTTCATTTTACGTTTACTGCATCAGACTGAACTCGCCGCGAGGTTTGCGCTTCCTCTCAAAAAACGGCGAAATCGCGTCGCGCTTGCCACGAGGCTCACCGCAAAAGTGGGCGTGGTTTTCTAAACTCTCCTGTCCCGGCTAACAGAGTTAGCACTAGCGCTAGCTCTGTTAGCACCAAGAGAGAACTGCTGTGGGCTGTAGATCTGAACTCAGATTTAAGGTTAGTGTAAATGTACACCAGCACGCTTCGATTCTATTAGTCGTGCGAAAATACGGCACGTCACGCAGCGGTCAAAGTTCAACAAATTTTAACTTTGACCGCGGTGCGCACATAAGGCTGCTGAGTTGCGTCGCGTTTGCACCGCTCTTGTGCTGCGCAAGCCATAGAAAATAATGGGGTTCAGAGCGAAGCGCGGTGCGGTGCGTGCCGCGTCCGGCCTGAAAGCCCCTTCACCCCTATAGAACATCAGTGTTCTGCAGCAGATTCGGGGTTTACAGTATAAACAGGCATTTTTAGCCTTTTTTTCTTACCAAAGCACAGTGCGTTTCCCTCCGCGGGTGTTCTTGGATCGTAACCCGCGTGGACCGCTGTACAGATCAGTATTCGTTAGGTGTTGGATGGAAGAGGGTAGTGCTGCTAACAGGTAATGGAAGTGTATTCCCACCATTTAGCAGCAGCTTACAGGAAATCAGAACCGTGAAGTTTAACGAAGCTGATTTAAAACCACTGCACCCCGACGACCAATCAGCACACCTTCACTGTTTCTAGTGTGTAGACACGCGCGCACACACACACACACAGGCACGCACACACATCCTCCATATCTATCAGTGTCCCATTACTGTTTTGTTTGTTTCAGCAATCTAAAGGCGTTCCGTTCCGGCTGCCTATGGATCACCATCTCTTCAGCTGCCTGACGCAGGCCATCGCTGACGGTACGCTAATCACCTCTAATTACATTCGTCACGCAGTCGGAGACTTCACTGTTAACAGCAAAGCCATAGAATACAAGTCATACAACAGAACTGCATACAAGAAAAGTACAGCTCAATACCAAAACTGTGTGTACACACACACACACACACACACACACACACACACACTATAATTATATATGTGTAGTGTGTTTGTGTCTGTACACATCAGTTGTCCTCCTATCTGAGCAATAGCATTGCCATATAAACTCTTCTCTTCAGGAGTCATCTTGTCGGACCCTCACTGGCAGACCTTCATGGAGCAAGCCGTCCGTCTCTTCTATTTCCTGGCGGAGTCTCCGGATCAGCTGTGTGCGGGTCTCCTCCAGCGCGCCGCTCGACTCGTGCTGGAGCAGAGTTCAGAGGCCGGCAAGCCCAACCGGTCCCCGGGGTCCCCGGGGTCCCAGGACGCGGAGCAGCAAGGTGAAGAATAAAGCTCCTGATTCAGTTCACCCCCCAGACCCTAATCAGGGGCTTCTGAATACTGGAGCTGGGTCCGGGATCAATCCTGCTGCAGTTAGACGACTCTGATGCGTGAAGATGCTGTTTTGAAGATACAATTTGTAAAATGATTGTCTTAACGATTTTATCACCAAAATAGTCTGGAAGATGTTTTTCCACACAGGAAGCACCATGTAGTTTTTGAAAATCTTATTTAGGTTATTTTTATCTTAATTGTTTATTTGCACAAGTCTCTTGTTTTCGAATTATTTATTGTTTAAAAAGCCCTTCTGACACAACCATTACTATAGTGTTATTATATAGTATAACGTTTAAATACCGTGAATATACTTAAACTACTATATATATATATATATAACTGAAGTTGCTGCAGCTGGTGGTCTAGTGATTTAAGGAGTTGCCTGTGCAATCAGAAGGTTGTGGGTTCAAGTCCCAGCACATAGTCCTTGCCTTCTGCCAGGCCACGTCTGTAAATACGAAATCTGCTCTTAATCTGTTTTTGCTGGTTAAATAACGGCGTAATAATGAGCACTGAGGAACCCTTGAGCAAGGTACCGCCCCACACTCTGCTCCCCGGCGCCCCTCGTTGGTGGCAGCCCCCTGCTTCACTTGGTGAAGGAGAATTTCATGCTGTGCTCTGCTGTACTCACACCTGACTGTAGTGGGCCTCTGTGCAGTGATTGGTTTATGTGCTGATATGAAGTAAAGCTGATCTCTGGACTCCTGTCTGGCGTGTGCTGCTGTGTTCAGTGAGCTGTGTGAGTTTGGCCCAGTTGCTGTCTCTGTCTGGAGCCGTGGCCTTCTGGCAGGTCTCTCACCTGGAAAGGAGTGTGAGCTCTGAGCTCCGGAGGAGGAGAGGAGAGAAGGAGGAGAAGGAAGAGAAGGAGCAGGGGCCTCTGGGCAAGAACAAGGTCTGTCTGTTTTTGATTATTGTAAAAGTATTGAAGCACTGGACACTGGTTTCAGCCGCTGCCTCCACACCGTGACCCTTTTCTGACCATTATCCAACCGTCATGAAATAACGGAGATTCTCATCAGATCTTGGTTTCAGCGATTTCACACATTTACGTTTTTAAAGACGTTCATCAACAAATTTCCTCTCCTCCATAAATAACAAGCTCTAAAGTGCTTAGAGGACATTTAAAAAGCTCATTACTGCAAACGTCCAGATCATCAAAGCCATGCATTTAAATTAACTGACTAATCCTCATTAGTCTCTTATCTGTTCATTTAAACAGGTTTTTTTGGCTTGTTATACAGTTAGTCTGGATGCACAGTTGCAGTGGTTTTATTTCAAATGTAACGTTAACCTGCTCCGTGTTTATGTTGCGAGATTTAAGACGATCATGTCGGTCACCAGAACGATAAGAATCTGTTGGTCTCCTATTGCCGTAAGTCTTTAAGGGTGTGGAGAGTTTACTCACAGCTCAGGTGTTCGAGTCGAGTTCTTGTCCATTTAAATCAGTGTAACGTGAGTCTTTTGTCCTGTAGGGGGCGAACGACAGCTGTGTGGAGGAGGAGCTCGGGCTGACGGGGGCCTCAGCCGAAGACACGGAGGCCGAGTTCATCCGGAAAATCTGTGAAACGGAGCTGCTGGCCGGTGAGACCTCTCTCCTCTTCTGGTGTAAAGGGTTGTGGTTGCTGCTGTTGAGAACTAAAGGGAGGGAAATCCTTTGTATAGTACAGGTATAAGAAGACGCGGAGCCACGCTACATGCTGCTTCTTTATATGGTGGTTAACAGCTCTTCAGTGCATTACTGCCGCCGCTGGACTGGTGGTGGTTCTCGCGTTACACTGAATCCAGTATAGAGTCATGGATTAGGTTCTGTGACTGAAAACTGGTCTGTTCTGTGAGCGGGTTAACCGCAGAGGAGGAGTGTTGTGCTGTGCTGTGTTCATGTATGACTGTATATGAAAGCAGAAGTGAATTTTGAAGGTGAAGGTGACTGTTCTCTGTGTGTGTGTGTGTGTGTAGATGGGAACCTGTTGAGTGCGTTCCTGCCTCTGCTGGTGGCGGTGTGTCGCTCTCCGGGCCGATTCTCTCACCCCCAGCTCACCACGGCCGCCTGCCTCGCCCTCTCACAGTACATGATGATCAGGTAACGCAAACAAAACACCACCAACTAAATCAGTCCAGTCCCGTCACACGTGTTCTTTAAAAGGTAAGGTTCCGTTAAAGAGGAGCGTGTCTCTTCTATTCTGTGCAGTAACTTCATGTGAGATCAGTTGTGGTTCGAATTGCAGTTAAATGATTCTCAGCCATGAACCTTTCCCTTTTAGCCCATGGAGTAAAGTTCTCCGGCGCTGAGACCTGAGGGCACTAAAGGTTAATAATGAGATGCAGAAGGGAAAAATGTGGAGTGAGGGCTGGAGCTGAACAAGCTTCTGCAGACACAGTTCTGGAAAGTTTCTTCGGTTTAATTACGATTTAATTATTTTTCCTAAAAATAAAAGTAAACATTATGGTTTCGGAAGTTCTCTTAAACACTGACGGCTGCGGAGGAGCTACTGGCTGCCAGCTGTTTCTCGACGGAGCCAGAACTCTGAAGCTCGGTATTCAGGACAGGGGCTCCGGTGTGGCGAGTGCTGCGAGAGCTCATGCTCCGTTAAAGATAAATAAATAACAGCAGTTTTGGAGTCAGTTTTCCTGCTGTTAACAGAGGGATGCAGTGGGGAGTAGTGTTGAGTCCTTCACCATCTTTTACGTGAACATACTGAACCGGATCACTTGAAGTGATTCAGTTTAGTATGTTCACCTAAAATACACCCCGCCCCCCCAACGCCCCGTCAGTGCTCCCCGTCGTCTCTTCCGCCAGATGATATATATATATATTTTTTTTGTTTAATACATGCTTTGGTCTAAAGTGCTTTGGGGAATTTTTTAAAACGTAAAGCCAAGTTATTGGAAGTCAACACTTCACTTTTGTTACCGTTAAGTCCTCCTCAGTAACTGTAGACTGTGGAATAAAGTCTCTGTGGAGATCATTAAACCGGAATACTCTGCGTCGCGCCTGAAAGAACAGTTTATGTTGAGTGTGTTTGTGGCGTTTGGGTTGTGCTGAACTGTTTTGTGTCTCTGGCTCCTCCTAGTCCAGCAGTGTGTAAGGAGCATGTACGTCTGCTCTTCACCGTGTTGGAGAAATCTCCTCTCCCAGTCGTCAGAGCCAACACCATCATCGCCCTCGGAGACCTCACCGTTCGCTTCCCCAACATTCTGGAGCCGTGGACCCCCAACCTGTACGCCAGGTACCGCGGCCTTTCCTCGCTTAACCCGACGCACCTGCTTCCCTCGGTTAATGTGTAACACGCAGAGAAGAAAAATCTTCTCTTTCAGTTAAAGAAACCGTTTGTGAGTTTCTCTGAGTTGAACCCGTGAGTGCAGCAGTGGCAGCCGAAGACTGAGGGTTAGATGGGTTAGGCTCGGAGGAAGACTTCTGTGTGAGCACAGTAAAGTGAACACGTCGTCACGAGCTTGTCTCTGCGTAGGCTGTGTGACGAAAACGCGTCCGTGCGTCTGACTGCCATCACGGTTCTGACGCAGCTGGTGCTGAAGGACGTGATGAAGGTGAAAGGTCAGGTCAGCGAGGTCGCGGTGCTCCTCCTGGACCCGGAGCCGCACATCACCAGCCTCGCGCTCAACTTCTTCAACGAGCTTTCGGCGAAGGTAGACCCGCACCAGCCCCGGCTGCACATCTTCAGGAGAACTTTTACATCATTTATAACTGTGTTGTTAATGTGCTGTTTAATCAGAACACTGTGCATTTACTATATTCATGTATACACACGCGCACACACACACACACACACACACACATATATATATATTAGCTCTGTCAGTAGATTAAAATATTTAATCGCGATTTAAGTCCTTTAAATCACCTTTAAATCAACATCGGAGTAGACAAATGTTTGCTTTGTGCAGATTTATCTTTATTAATGATAAAAGTGGAATAACACTGTAAAAAAAGACTGTAAAGAAATAAGGGGATTTTAACCGCAGTGTTCTCTTTAAAGTTTTTACAGAAATATTTTAACTTCAGCTGTGACTGTTATTGTAATCAAATCTAATATAAAACCAGAGCTACGTGCCACTGCAGGGCGTTCACGTTTTATCTAGCTTGTTATTGAAAAATAATTACCCAAAGCATGGGGGCGGAGCCAATATAGCAGCTGCAAAGCATGTGGGCGGAGCCAGTGTTATTAAAGTTACATTTGGTGGAATGGTCAGGAGTCTAATATGGACAAAAGTAATGGGCCGCTGTACGTGTTGGCTGGTTTTTGCGGTGGTCAGATGTCCCATTACTTTTGTCCATATTAAATATCTCAGCGCTGGTGTTCAGGGGCGGACTGGCGATCTATGCGTTTGGCAAAAAGGCCTGAGATGTGAAAACCCAACCTGGTTAAGACAGTCCCAGTCCGCCGCTGCGGTGAAGGCACCGAATTTCAAAATAAAAGGATTTTAAAAACCTGTGTTAACCCGCGATAAAATAACTGTCGCCGTTAAGTAAATAATGTGTTAACGCGATAATAACACGTTAACTTTCCAAGCCCTAATATATATATATATATTTTTATAAATAGTATAAACATATAGGGCATGTATGAATATATGTATTAAAGTACTTAAGATAAATGTTAAATGTATATATTTATAAATATAAATCCATATCACGTATTAATATTGTAGATTTATTATGGTATATTATATTTGCTCAGTATATTGTTTGTTGTATCTTTAATATTGTTGTTGTTTTTATTGTGTTGTACTTGAGAGACACCGGAATCAAATTCTTTGTGTGTTCACTCACATACTTGGCCAATAAACGCGGTTCTGATTCTGATTTATACAGTTGGAAAAGAATCTTCAGTTATGAGTATAAAACAATATTTAAAATCAGTCCGTATCCTTTATATTAGAATTCTAAAAGATCTGTTAGATTCTGGATCCTGGAGCTTTTCTGTTAGAATGTGATTTAACCAAAATCAAATCATAAGTTCTGTCTGCAGTGTTTTGGCTCGGATGTGTCGCACAGGCCCTGTTTGAGTTGTGGGTAATTAGATGTTTTAGATATTTATAGTAATTGTATATTCTCTTTCAGGATAATGCCATTTACAACCTGCTGCCAGACATCATCAGCCGACTGTCAGACCCTGAGAGAGGAATGAAGGAGGAGGATTTCAACACGATAATGAAGTGAGAGGCTGTTCATTAGACGAGTGGTGAAGGGGTTTGTGAGCACAGCTGACGAGTTCTTCTGTCTCTCACAGGCAGCTGTTCTCCTACATCACTAAAGAGCGGCAGACGGAGAGTCTGGTGGAGAAGCTCTGCCAGCGATTCAGAACCGCAAAGTAATGATTCAGCACATTTCTCACATCACCTCTACGTCTACATCTGCGTACATGTTTTCTTCTTGGTGTCTGAGACGCGCTGAAGTGTGTGTTAGGGGCGGGGCGAGGGCCGACGTTTTCGCCAAGCAGCATCCAGCAGCAGTCGCGTGCGGGTGGTGGTGGGGTGGGGTTTCAGTGCGTGTCCACTCGTACCAATCGCTAGGTGGGTAAGACTCCAACAGAACCACCGCAGAACCTTTTCTACTTCCCAAAGCTTTCCTGTCCATCTCCGCAAATCCTTTCCAAAGTGAGCGTCTTTTCAACTGCAGGACACACAGCAGCACCCCGAGGTCTCCGCTGCTCCCAGAAAACACAGTAACCCTCAGCACTCAGCATTTGCGGATCCAGTCTGACACTGCAGAACTGTAGTACCTCCTCCAGTCCAGCGGTGGCAGTAATACACTGAAAAGAAGCAGCTGCTGCAGCGTGTAGCACGACTGCTCTGCTCTGTGTCTTGTCCTCGTATTTGTGTTGATCACACTTTAAGAAAACTAACATTAAATATAAAAAAATGGACTTAATTTTACTTAAATCTATTTTATTTTATAATATTTTTCCGCGAGCGCAGGACAAGTGTAGAAAATTGCTGGATGGATATTTTACTTTGTAAAAGTTCCCACACAGCTTGGTTACGAGTTCATGCGGAGTTACGGTCGGATGAACCTGAGAGAGGAGAGAAGCCTGGAGTGTGTAGCAGAAGCGTGCGGCGCGTGTTCTGACCGAAGCTTGCTTTAAGGTCAAGCCTTTCGTTTGATTGAAAATCCAAAACGTAAAGCGCTGCAGTCGCGTTTTTAAACGTAACATCACTGCAGCCTTTTCCAGTCATCTGTTCATCTTCGTGTTTAAAGTCTCGCCTCGCTCTCGTGACCCCAGTCTCGTCTCGAGCAGAGCTGAGCGTCTCGTCGCTGAATTGTTCTGCTCTGATTTCTCTCCCTCAGGACGGAGCGCCAGTGGGCGGACCTGGCCGTGTCCCTGTCTCTGCTCTCCATGTGTGAGCGAGGCTTTAAGAAGCTGCAGGAATGCTGGGACTGCTACAGCGATAAACTGGCTGAAGACGCCGTCTACCAACCTCTGCTCTCCATCGTGGCCAAGCTCCGCCGCAGAGCCAAGCCTCAGTTTAAGGTACTTCAGGCACCGGACTAGGACCCGGGTCCGAGTCCTGAGTTTCAGGGTTCTTCTCGACATAGATCTTATGATTCTTCTGGGCGGCACCGAAAGTGTGAGTGTGATCTCAGCCCCTAACAGCTGCTTCACCAGTAACTATGCAGAGGCTTTGCTGCTTTATTTCGGAGGTTCAGTGAGAATTCAGGCTTCTCTCTGTACTTTCCCAGCATAAACAAGCTGCTGCTAATGTAGAGCCTGGACAGTCTTAGAACCCTTCACAGCAGATTTGTGAGGGTTTTTTTAATGGCATGTTCAATAGCACTTGGGAGCTTGTTTCTAGTTCCTGTGTAGCATCGCCATTGTTCTGCATATACCATGGACTGTTTGTGAATGTAAGTGAACCTGCATTCAGGGTTTAAATGGCCCAGACTCATCCTGCAGCTCTGACTCTGTGGAAAGAGTTTATAGAGGAGTGTATGCGGGTCAATGTCTCTGCTGTTGTTTCTCCTGTTGTGGTTCAGGCTCAGTGTGAGGAGTTTGAGAAGAAGCTGACGGCTGTGCACACCAAAGGCCTGGAGAACGTAGAGAACGAGGAGAGCGAGCAGCAGCTAGAGGAACAGACGAACAGCCAGAACTCACAGAAGACTTTGCCCAAGAGCACTCGCAGACCAACACAGGGTAACACTCCTACATTCTCTCACACACCAACGCAAACTCTCGCTCTCGCGCGACAAGTGCTTGTGGACCCAGTGGTAACCTACAGGAGACACAGAATATTGACTTAAGAAACTAACCTCCACCCTCCGTCTCCCTTCCTGCCGTCCATCTTAGGGCGTGGGAAGTCCAGGGTGGACACGAGTGACTTGGTGACCCCTAAACGTACTCGCGCTCGCCCTAAAAAAGTCATCACCTTCAGCAGCGACGAGGAAGAAGACGAAGAAGGTGAGACGCTTTGCCACCCTATGGTCTTGATCCAAGACGTTTTAAAGAATCCTGATTGATCTAGAAAGTTGTGGTCTGCTGTGAAGTCTTGGTCCCAGATATGACCAACTTAAAATTTTCATTGTTAATTAACTGCTGGCTGAACTAATAACTGTTTACACTGAACTGCTGTCTAAAAATTGTTTCGCAAACTGTACAGTACAGTCTATACAGGAGTAACATTATTATTTACATTCTAGCACTGCGGGAGACAGCAGTTCAGTGTAAACTGTACAGTACAGTCTATACAGGAGTAACATCA
>JBBPCW010001480.1:0-10075 GCA_037974425.1 Phenacogrammus interruptus
GCGGTGCCTAGAGGTCTTGGGGATCGAACCCGGACTTTCTGGTCGCAGGGCGGATGCCTTAACCACTAGGCCACCCAACTGCCCCATATTGCAGCCTTCTGCAGTATCTGAGACTGATTAGCAGATGACTGTGCAGCCCCAGTTCTTATCCTTTGTTCATTTTCACTAAACAATGCTCCTCACTCAAAAATAAAGATCCATTTATGAATTTATGAAGTCCACATCACATGTTTTGAGTAGTCTTCTGGTTTAGGAATGTGGAAACTTTAAACAAGCAGCAATTTTTTTTTCTTGAGCAGCAGTGCCCTCCTCCATGTTATTTTTTTCCATACGCACTGCTCCTATTCAGTATTTATCAGACGGTGCAGGACACTAAGGATCTTACTTGTTACCCTGCACTTCTTTGTGATTTCCCAGAATATTATAGACCTCGCTGCAGGAGTGATTTTAATTGGATAGCCACTCCTGGAGAGAGGGAGAGTGGTGTTCTGTTTGTATCTTACTGATGGATTTGTCCAATTTACACGAGAACTGTATCCTGTTCCAGCCTGATGAGCATCTTCACCTGTTCCGGAAATCGGTTTTGATTAAGCATGCCCCCAAAAACTTGATGTGTGTTTTTTAGAAATAGAACAGTGTCACTTGCACCCTGATTATCGCCTCTGCTGGACTGTGGTACACATACTTTTGGCCAACAAAGACGTTTAAGAGTGCATCACTTTGTTCAATAAGTCATATAATTGTTTAGATGATTTGTTTTATTGGGCTCTCTTTAGCTCTTGTTATAACTCTGGTGAAAGTGATGCCTGCCTGTAAAGCGACTTCAACTGCTGAACTATAACAGCTCTGGTTCTGCAGTATTAGGTGTGTTTATACCGTGGAGCAGGAAGAGGTCCCAGATAGCCAGTACGGAGTCCCAGCAGGGGAGGGAGGTGAAAAGAGTCAGGAACCACTGCATGACGAAATGGAGGGATGTTACACCCAGTTTCTCCTGGAAAGAGAGGGAAAAAACAGGCCAGTAAGACATAAGCAGAAAAACTCAAACCAAAATATAGACAAATGTATTGTTTTTTGGTGGGTTTTTTTGTATCCATGTTTCTTGTATGTTTAACAGTGTTTTAACTGGTAAAGTCACTATCTGCTAAGATGGTGTTCTCGTTTGCCAAAGACGGTGCAGTACACACTGAGAATAAAAAAGATGCACAGTACAATGCAAAAGTCTTAAGAAAATATGTAAATTGTTATATTTTATCATTTTACATATTATTGTGTTTGTTTATTGTTTCCTGTTCTTGTAAGCCATCCTTGAGTGCCTTGAAATGCATCTATAAACAAAATGCATTATTATCATTATTATTATTAAACTTTAATTTATATGGGAATTCTCAGAACCTATTTGGGAAATTTTCAATATACCACCCCCCCAAAAGAAGATGTTTTATAGTAATAAAATGTCTTATTTTAAACCACAAGAAACTACATTTGTTCTGTTAGAACGTCAAAAAAAACACACTTTATCTGCCAAGTCTGCCAAACCTTTGTACAGTACTTTAAGTGCTTTGGACTGACACATTACACAAAAACAATCTGGTGAAAAATTCTTAAGTGAAAGGCTTTTAAATAATCTTTCCGTCTTTGCGTGTCAACTACTCTCACTCATCTTTCTCGCATCTTTGCACCATTGCTTCATACACTAACTCATTTTCCCCAAATGTTTGAAAAGCCCAAGGCTATAAGGCTAATGTAGTTAATGAATACAGACCCGAGTGAAAACCCCATCAGACAGCACTAACCACATGCCTAAATCACACACAGCCATCTATTAAAATAAATTAAGATCAATTCTATTGATTTTAATAGGCAACAGTGTCAGAAACCACATAAGCCAGTCTATTAGAGATTCCCTAATGATGATCTTCCACTGCTTTCTGCCCTCCAAAACAAACTATCACTTTAACAGCTGTTGAAACAATTCTGTTTATCTGGATGAGGAGAGTGACGTCTCAGGAGACAGAGTGAAAATGAGCCTGTAAGGGGTCAGACAGTGCAAGCAAGTGTAACGGAGTAATGGAGCTGTTCACCACACTTTTCAAGAGTGCTGATCTGCAGTCATCCATCCATCACCCTTTTCAATATGATACACATTTATTCAGACATAAAGAGAGGGCTGGATCTTAAACAGCCTGACAACAGTTATCATAGCTAACAACAGGACGCAAGAATGATGTGGACTTTTAAAAATGTCTTTATAATTCTGTAATTAAGAGGTGTTTTAATGTAAAGTTCAAATAAGAAACAAATTGACGGGTTTCATTACTGTGGTGATGAACTGAAATGTATACAACAAAAACATGTCCATTTTAATGACTCTCCAAACCCACCAGTGATCCTAAACATGTCTTCTGGATGTTTATATGTAATGTTGATGGCAAAACAGAGGTAAGAAAAATGATTTTTGCAGCACAAACTGTTTTATATGTTCAGAAAAAGGCATTTCAGGACAAAACTACTGTAAAAACAATGTCTCATGCATCAGGCAGCGCATTTGTAATTTTTTTTACTGTGACAATTTAGTTCTCCAGAATAAAGCACTTCACATCAAAACACTGAATGTCTTCTCAGCTGAATCATACAGCAGTTTGGAAAAATGGCAGAATTCCCCTTTAAGCACTGGCTTAACCTTGAGACGGTCAAACGGTCATGATGACATACAGAAAATGCAATTCAGAGCCATTAATTTCCCATAATTACCAGGTGCTGGAAAAGTTGTGGTTTCCGGTGCTTTAGTAACTGCTGAAAAACCAGCACCTGATGCTGGATCCTGGGAAGAAATAAACAGAGCCACTTTCACATAAACAGGAGCCAATGCAATTAATGGAGACAAGAAATCGCATTATTAAAACATATACATCACTTTGGGTCAAACACTGCCATTAAAGTGCATTTCATATGATAACTGTTTAGAAAGAATTTCACAGGCAGCAATGAATTACCTCTTCAGTGAGGAGTCAAACAGTTCAGACAGGTATTTGGGTTTATCAAGCAGAACCACCAGAGCCCAGAAAGCTTCCTCCTCGCCCATGAGCATCAGAAGAACCGCAGCAATGTAAGACATCCCTAAAGAGAGAAAACAAGCTGGCGTCAAATATAGAACCAACAAAAAACAATTAATATCGCAAATTAGGTACATAAGCCTGAATATGAACTATAGGGTAAATAAACTACAACTACAGTTCCACGCCACAAGTGGTTCTCTACTGCCCTCTTGTGGGTAAATAGTTTCATTTGCTGGTGGCAGTAAATGAATATAAATAAATAAAATATATAAATACAAGAAAGAATCAGTCGTAGAAAGTTAAGCAGTCTTTTAAAACACCAAATTAAGATTATGGATATATTAATAGAACAATTTCACAAACCACTATTACAATTCCTCTTCCTTTGTTGATCTGCCTTTGTAGTGTTAACAGATTATATAGGTTTTACACTCAATATTGGAACATTGCTGTGGGAGTTTCATTGCACTAAGCTACGAGGGCGTTAGTAATGTCAGGTTTTAAAGTTGGAGGATTAGTACTGCATCACAAACTCCACTCTAACTTATGACAGAGTTGTCAAGTCAAATTACAAAGCTCTACTTGACACATTAAGTACAGAGTGAGACGAAATATCCTGGATCGTAGGTGCAACATATACAGACAACACATTCAGACAGGCAAACAATGAGGGTCAGAAAAGTAGGGGAATTAACTACAACATAAATGAGTGCTGGGGGGACTTTACACCCCTCTAGCATTAAGGGTGGTGTGTGGCCATATTTTTCTATTGGTCAGGGCGTTTCTATGGAGATTCCACAGGCTGAGTTTTGAGTCTCACTCCCACCTTGGCTATATCCAATTTGAGGGTTATACTTGGCGTATGCTGTGAGAACTCGAAAAAGCTTGGCCTGGCCCTCGATGGCTTCAGGGCTGTCCCCCATTAGAGAGCGGTGTGTCGGAAAAGACCTCTCTGCAAAGACACAACAGATTATGAGGAGCAAAATGTGCCTGATGCAAAAAAAATGTTTTATAAACACATTCCAGAATGGAACACTTCCACTTGTCTAGTACGTTTATCAGTCCTGTAAATAGTAATACAGTTTCATTTTATTTTTTTTTTATCCTTCTGCTCCTGCTACATGTACACAACGATGCCCCACTGATTTTAATGCACATTACAGGGAAGAGGCTCTTTGTCACACATGAACACACCATTCCACAGCACAGTGTGAACAATGTGTGGGGATGGTATCTAGCTCAAGGGTACCTTAGTGGTGCCACTGGCAATCCTGGGATTCAAATCCATGACTTTCAAATCACAGGTTCAAGTCCCTAACCAAAAGGCCACCAGCTGAATATCACAGATTTAGCAAACAGCTTATGTTGGTGAAACTCTGAATGAATAGCAGCAGGTTAACTGACATCAATAAACAAAAACCCAGTTTCCTGTTTTGGTGCTTCAGTAGGAAAATTGTCCCGCAGCGGTTTTGGAGGGAATTACATATGCAACAAAAATTTTAAATCAAAATACCATAACCTGGGGCAGACCGCACCCTTCCTCCTCCAGGGGCCGGATTAGAAAGACACATGAACTAAACTAAGTGGAATTACAGATTCCATTGTGTGGTAATTCCCATTAAACAGACCCTTGTATTCCTTGTATATTGCATATAATCAGCCTCTTGCCAGAAACATTTCGAAATGCTTATATCTGTAAATACTCTTGTCATAATTATTACATAATTGACTGATGCAATTATTTGAGCTGATTACAATCATTGCCTACCTGTTAGAATTGTTTCTATTAATCACTATAAACAGCAACATGATGTTTTCATATATTTGATTGTTATATTTTGGTCTTTTTTTGTGGCGCTTCCGCTACAGTTTAATTGCACAAACGGAAAATTAGCAATGATTTTTTTACTAGAAATACACATCAGTATTTCTAGCATTTATATTTATAGTATTTGTAACATAGTATTTTATAGTTACAGAAATGCTGCTGTTCAGAATGGTCGGAAAAAACAATTAAAGAAATGTTTCAGAAATCTGACCGTTTGAATTACCAGGGAAAACATACATGTCCAAAACTGCAATCCCCAACACAAACATCAATTTTATGGATAATATTTGTATACAGTATACAATTTTTGTTGCAATATGTCCCCAGTAATTTATACGGCTTCTTTGGATTTGTTGTGTATTGTATTGTGTGTATATTTATGTGTATTATTTCTACTATAATTAGGCTTTAAATGAACAGGAAAAAAAGACAATTAAAGACAACTACATTATTAATCACAATAATTTGCAGGACAATCGTGAGCTATAATTTCAGGATTGTTTCTTTTACTCCTTCAGCCTTAAACAGAACAATCAGAACAGCCTTCAGGATTATTAATTACTAAGTTAAGACGTTAATGATTAGTTTCACAATACTGATACATATTTTAATGGAAAGTGGTCATTTTGTTTTCTGAAAACACCCAGTCTGGGAACAGCACAGCATCATAGAAGAGAACAGCGCCACCTGTGGCAGCAGACATTAGTGAGTCATGAGATTTCAAGTAATGATCATCTTGGTTCCTGGCTCCTCTCTCTCATAACTAGACTACTGGCAGCCCTAACAATGTGAATGGTTTTGGGAAAATATGCAACTGTGGCTTTTTTGACCAATATTCCAATTTAAAAATGCTTCAATATTCATCACTAAGCCTGTCCAGATTCCTTTCAACTCTGTACTCCGTCTACAATCAGGGCGTTTTAACTTACGCAGGTCCAAAGCGATCTGTCTGAACAGAGCCACGTCCGTGCTGGAGAAGGTTGAGGTCTGTGTGCTGGGGGTCTGGCCTGAGCCCAGGTCATTCTCCTTGTCACTCAGAGTGCTGATGGCGGAGATGATGCTGTACTCACTAACCCCGAGATCCACCAGAGGCTTCCGGATCTCACTCAGACACTCCTGAGATGAGAGAAACGCACACTTGTCATGCAGAACAAGCATCCTGTAAATATCTCACCTACAAGCTCTGCAAGCACAAGTTTAAAAGCTGCATAAATGTTTTGTAAAATATCTGGTCTAGTCTTATGGTAAACTTTCATGCAAAATGTCTTGTTGTCTTCAAATGGACATTAAAAGAACCCTCTCTTCCGTGAGCACTTTTGAAGAAACTTCTGTGTATGTGATCTAATGGGTCCTCATGGGGTATTAACTTCTCTGGTAGAGGCTTAGTCTTCCAGCTGCTCTTTAGTTTTAAGTCTAGGCTTGATCGTATTAGGGGTGTGTTTTCTTTTGGACTACAAAGCACAAATGTACATCAATCTAGATAAGAGCGTCTGCCAGATGCTGTACATGTAAATGTAAAAAATGTAAAACAAAGTAGAGCATGTATGTTTTGAAGAATAGCTTTGGACCACTCTTTTCAGTAACTTATTTGTGTAAGATCAGTTCTAAATGTAGTAAATAAAATCATTTGCTAGCTCATCCTGAAGCCTACTGCACCAAAAAGTGCCCCCGGCAGTTTAACATCGAGATGATGCCAAAAATCCTAAAGCAATGAATGATCTTTACTTTTCTTTTCTTAAAATCTTACTATTCAATACTTTCAGCCCCTCAAACCGAATCACAACAGGCAGTGACTGAGATGTACCTGATAGCTGAAGTCACCGGACACTCTGACAGAGTCAATGTCCAGCAGGCATTTCCAGACCCGTCCTCGCAGCACTGGAGGGATACCAATGCGCATAAAGCGCTCAATCTGAGTTCAAAAAAGACATAGAACTCAAAGTAAAGTACCATTAGACAAAGCCACACTTTCTAAACCCCATTAATAGGGATGGGTATCGAGGCCCAGTACCTAACTGGACCTGGTCCATGACCAATCAGCACTGAAATAGGAATAATCAAGACCAAAGCTGCTGCTCTCAGTGTTCATGTAGCATTAATGTTTTCAAACAGCTGCATTTTTTAAAAGCCAAAGCTGGACTGCATCCGTTTGAGCTACACTCTGCTCTTCAACAACACACATTTGTTTAACAGAACTTTCTCAATATATATATACAGGATACTCAGGACACAGTTAGATCCTTATTTCTTAAAAAAAATCTAAATAAATTACCTCTTGAATCTTTTCGCATCTTTTCATGCGACGTCTATGTAATTTGCACCAAATCATGGAGAATCGAATATAAATAAGAGTGTCAATATCAGTGTCCTTCGCAATACCCATCCCTACCCATTACATCAATACAGAGTGATAAAAAAATACTATAAAGCTTATTGTAAGCATAACAAGCCACATGGAAAATATCTGTACATGATTTATATAAATTACATACAGCAGCCAGGTGAGGGGAGGCTGCAGATTTAGTGTATGAATATGGAGACAAATTCCCACCTGATTTCGGCAGATGAAACTGGAGCCATTCCAATAGCTCAGTAACTCACACAGCTCCTTGACTTTAAGAGCGTTTGGCTGCGGGTAGCTGGAGAAAGGTGAAAGGAGACACGTTTTATGGAAATATTTTCATTGTGTTCTTCTGTGAGCTGTTAACCTCTGAAATAAAAAATTAAATAAGAGAAACAATTCTGGACTGTTCTTTTACAGTACTTACTGCAGGCAAGTCTGGGAGAAAAATTTCCCTTTAAAAAAACTTTTTAAATGTAGTTTTCAGCTTTTCCCTGGTGCTTTGGAGAAAAATATGTAACTTTTTAGCAAAATAATGTAAAAAAAAAAAAAAGATTAATAAGTAATGTATAATTTTAATATTACACCAATAACACATCAAAAGAATATCGTTATAACTTATATCTGCACCTATATTGCACTTTCAATTGTCTTTATCTTATACAATTTATTTTATCTTTAATTACTTTCCTGTAAAGCACATTCAATGATTTTTATATAATGTACTACATAAACTTCTAACACCACTGTACCTGTACTGGTGTTAAGAGTGATGTAATTAAAATGTAAATTACAGTAAATACTCGGCATCTGTACTGGCGTGTGAGAATTGTAATTAAATGATACAGGACAGTATATACTCAGTAACAGTACTGTGTGGGAGAGTTGTAATTAAAAGATACAGGTTAGTAAATACTCAGTATCTGTAATGGTGTTGGAGAGTTGTAATGAAAAGATACAGGACAGTAAATACTCTGTACCTCTACTGGCGTGAGAGCTGTAATAAAAAGGTACAGAACCTTAAATACGTAGTACCTGTACTGGTTACTCCGGTGTAGTAGTTTTCTCTCTCTCCTCTTACTCAGGGCGAAGCCGAACTCGTCGAAACCCAAACTGCTGCTCCTCCGACGGGTCGACCCTTTAGCGCTGCTGCTGCTGCTTCTCCTCCTCAACATCCTGCAGGTACAGACTTCAAACCATCATCTCTTTTATCCCCGAGCGTTTGTTTGTATAAACTGTCACTCCCCCTCTTGAATCTGCCGCCAGCCTGTTTCAAAAATGGGTGACACTTCAAAATAAAAGCCCTAAAGCGGGGCTCACTCGGGAGAGACTGACTGTTTCTTTTGTTTCGGTCATTAAGGATATTACTATTTTTGTTTTAATAAAGTATATTATTATTACCAAATTATTGTTTGTTTTAGAGAATTATATTATCATTGTTACTGTTTTTGTTTATGGTGTCAGAGAAATATATTATTGTTGTATTAGAAAACTATATTATTACTCCTTATTGCTTTAGAAATGTATATTATGGTTGTGGTTGTTTGTTGCTGTAATAGAGAAGTATATTATTGCTGTTTTTTAAAAAAAGTACATTTTTAAAAATATTAACACAACATTGGTTTAAATTTTTTTTCTTTCTTAAAAGGCCCAATGAATGGACAAACAAATACTCTTTTCCCCCAAATAAAGTTTTGTGTAGTATGTGACCATGTATGTACGTTGTCCCCCGTCCATTCAATCTGTCCAGGGAAACTAATCCACCTCCCCAACACAAACACACATATTTTGGTGTTCACATTTATTTTTTTATGGCTTATGCACATCCAGTCAGAGTTCATTTACATCCATCAGTATTAAAGGCACAAAAACAAAACCAATGTACAGACAATAGTGATCTTTAGTCATGAAGAGAAAAACTGGACAAACCCTGGTTTGCTCCTCACATACACAGAAGTTATTGACACATGTGTAACATGTTTAAAATACTATGTGGTTGCGTATAAATTAGTGATTCTTCATTTAATGTGAATCTTCTGATTCTTCCACATGTCTTGGGAAACTTTAGACACTCGAGGTCCTTTAAATCCTGGGACACCTGAGAAAACAGAAGAAAAATATTTATAGCATTTTGGAATTTCTTTTTTCTCTCTCCCTCGCTGTACTCCCTTTCTCATTCTCCCCTCTGTTTCCTGTTCTCTCCTCCCTCTTTCTCTCCCCCTTTTTTTCCACTTTCTCTCCTTTTTCTCATTCTTTCTCAACTCTCTTGTTCTTTCCTCTCTCTATTTTTCTCCTGTCAGTCTCACTCATTTCTTTCCTATCTCACTCTCACACCTCTCTCTCTCTCTCTCTCTTTCTCTCCCCCTCTGTATTGGAGTGATGTCTAGAAGGACTGTGTGAATGCAATTTTGCTGTAAACAGTGTTTGGGTCACCTGTGGATCATCTGTGCTGAACAGGGGTCAAACATCAGCCTGGGTCCTGTTCACCTTCTGCATGTGAGCACACAGAGGAGCAGCGCTCAGGCCCTAATACAGCAAAGAGACCATATCCATCACACACAAGAACACACAAACACACCTGCATGATGTAAAACCTGTGGTCTTAATGTATGCATGGAAACACTTATACATCAATATTTTCACCACGGAGACATCACACATGTACGCTCGCACATGCACGCACGCACGCACGCGCACACACGCACACACACACACACAGCAGCGCTCTCTCGCTGAACGCAGCGGAGTCCATCTCTCTGTTTACTTTTTTGACAGTAATTTTGAGTCGTTTGGTCCGCGGTGGTCCACAGCCCCCTCACAGCCTGTTGCTAAACAGGTCTATCGCTTTTG
>JBBPCW010001496.1:0-10073 GCA_037974425.1 Phenacogrammus interruptus
GGGTCTTGAAGAGGTGGGTCTTGAAGAGGGTAGTCTTGAAGGGGTGGGTCTTGAAGGGGTGGGTCTTGAAGAGGGTGGTCTTGAAGAGGGGGGTCTTGAAGAGGTGGGTCTTGAAGAGGGTTGTCTTGAAGGGGTGGGTATTGAAGAGGTGGGTCTTGAAGAGGTGGGTCTTGAAGAGGGTGGTCTTGAAGACAGCGAGGGAATCCACAGATGGAGTTCATTCCACCACTGGGGGGTCGAGACTGAAAAGAGTCTTGATGTGTGTCGTCCTCTTCTTTTGAGCACTAGAGGTTCGACTCAAGTAAGGAGTTGCCAGGCGTTCTTCGCCTGAAGCGTAAGTTAAGGTTTTAACCACATGGAGCCAGTGAAGGTAGAGGCCTGTCATGACTGCCGTAGTCAAATTCCGTCACTGCTGTAATCCAGGATCTCCACAGTCTGACTCCTTCCAGGAAATAAAAGCTTCAAACTAGATCGGAAAAGTCACACAGAGGAAGCTTCTTCACAATAAGCCGATGAGTGCAGTCACTCTAACTTACTGTAGCCCAGCAGCGTCCTGCCATGTGTGTGTATGACCGTACAACCCTCCTGATGACAGGTAGCAGCTAAAGCTCTGGAGACGGCTGTTTACGGAGCGTATTACAATGTCATCATCAACCTAAAAGACATCAGTGACCCGTACTTCAGGAGCGCCGTGAGTAACAGTGATCTAATCCCACTTCGTTCATCTCAGAAATAACCATCATTTAAATCAAATGTTTGTGTGTTCATGTGTTGTGTGTGTTTGGGTTTGTGTGTGTGTGTGTGTGTGTGTGTGCGTGTGTGTGTGTGTGTGTGTGTGTGTGTGTGTGTGTGTGTGTGTGTGTGTTAGACGGAGGAGAAGGCGTCTGCACTCCTGAAGGAGGCGCGAGAGACTGTTTCTGCTGTACTGGAGGCTGCTAACCAGCGCCACTGAACACACACACACACACACACACACACTCTCACTCACACACTTTCTCACACACACACACACACACACACACACACACACAACCACCAGTGATGGGTTGGGAACCCACAGGACACCGGTGAATGGTCCTGTGAAATAAAGGGCAACATATGGGGGTCCGAGACCTCTTGACTGACACTGAGACCCCCTGACGGCCTCTGGTTTGGGTGGTCTATGGACAAATCTGTTATAATTGATTTCTTATATAAAACTGTCACAAAAATGTCTTTTAAAAGACATTGCGGAGCAGATTTGTGTCACTGATGGAGCATTAGGTGGGCGGCACCCCCCACTGGTTCTGAGCCCTGATGGAGGACTCAGAAGGGGGTTGCAGATGATGCAGAGAAACGACCTGCAGAGGTCACCTGTGTATCAGTGGAGCCGCAGAAATGGACAGTTAAAGTGACTCAGAAGGACCAGTTGAGTTGACTCACTATATATAAAAGTATATCAAATGTTGTTAATGTGACTCGAATCATTTGGATCAATAAAGTGTGGTGAGTTTGATCTGATCTGTTTGTTTTTTCTTAGTTTGCTTAAAATAGGGTCTAGGGTGGACATTATGTAGGACCACCATGCACTGCTGGTAGGGGGCACCACGCAGACCTCACACCCTTATAGATACAATCGATCAATCAGTCAAGCAAATGAATTAATAACGGATAAACAGATGCTTACATTATAAATAAATAGGCTCGTGACTGTGTACAGTAACACCTTTACTACCAAAAGTGAGTGAAGTGAAAGAAAATGAAACTGTGTGCAGGCAGAAATGAACACTTTTCAGTACAGAGCACTGCTTTTGGTGCTCAAGACCTCGAGACGTATGGAAACGAAAGGCGAAAGCTGAACAGCTTACGTGTTTAAAACACTTCGAAATAATGGAGGACAGGTTTCACTCAACATTTAAAAAATGAGTGTCTGAAACCACGCAAAGGGACTCGGCTGATCATCATCTGACTTCAACGTTACACATCTGTGTGTAAATGTACACTATATATGGTTTTATAATACTGTGCAAATGTCTTGACCCCCCTTTCTTCATGTATTGCTTCTAAAGAGCCAGACTTTCATGCATTCTGAAGAGAGAGGGACAGATAGAGAAGAACAGAGAGAGAGAGAGAGAGAGATGGAGGAGAGAGGGGGGGATTTGGTTCATGTGGTTTGACTGAACTCGTCGAAGTACTGTAGTACTGTAGTGACTTGGTAAACTGTTGGGAAAACTGGATGGAAAATAAAGAAACGCAAGAGAAATGTAACTGAAAATCAGGCCGTTCGTGAAAAACTAAAGAATCAAATCAGAAATCACTCTGAACCTCCGGGAAAACCCCGCTGTGCTCTCGGAGAGTCGTGCCCGCCCCCCACATGCCGAGCTCCATCATCCCGCTCTGAGCCAATCCCGGAGTCTGAGGCGGCGGGGGTCTCGAGTCGGGTCTATAAAACCACCGGAGAGGAGGCGCGAGCCCCGCAGACCGCCGGCGCTCTCGTGCGGATCCGCGGCCTTTTAGCGCAAACCGTGCGGACCCGCGCCGCCAGAGCCGCAGGACATGAAGGCGCTCGTGCTCGTCGTCTCGCTGCTGACCCCGCTGACCCTGCTGACCCCGCCCACCCCCGCGCAGGACAGTGAGCAGTGCTCCACGTGCGAGTCGCGGCAGCAGAGTAAGCTGATGCGCCTGCGCTCCATCAAGGCGCAGATCCTCAGCCTGCTGCGCCTCGAGCACGCGCCTAACATCAGCCGCGAGGCTGCCCGCCAGCTGCTGCCCCGCGCGCCGCCGCTGCTCGAGCTGCTCAGTCAGTACGAGCAGAAAGGGGGCGTGACCGACGGAGACGAGGAGCAGGCGACCACCGAGACCATCATCGCAGTGGCCACGGAACGTAGGGGCTTTCGCGATTACACACAATACCGTTACTCTCACTTTTACACTGTTACTGACTTACTCTCACTTTTACAATGTTCGTCACTGTTACTCACTTTTATAGTTATTCTCACTTTTACACACTGTTACTCACACTTTTACACTGTTACTCACACTGTTACTCACACTTCTACACTGTTACACTTTTACACTGTTACTCACTGTTACTCAAACTGTTACACTGTTACTCGCACTTTTACACTGTTACTCACTGTTACTTACATTTTTATACGGTTACTCTCACTTTTGCAGACTGTTACTCACACTTTTACACTTACTCACTGCTATTCACACTGTTACACTGTTACTCACTGTTACTCGCACTTTTGCACTGTTACTCACACTTTAACACTGTTACTCACACTTTTGCACTTTTACGCTGTTACACACTTACTCGCTGTTACTCGCACTTTTACACTGTTACTCACAATGTTACACTGCTACTCACTATTACTCACACTTTTATACTGTTACTCACACTTTCACACTTACAGTTTTACACTGTTACACACTTACTGTTACTCACACTTTTACACTGTTTCTCACTGTAACTCGCACTTTTACACGGTTACTCACTGTTACTTGTACTTTTACACAGTTACTCATTATTATTCACACCTTTATACTGTTACTCGCTGTTACTCACACTTTTCTCACTGTTACTCACACTCACACTGTTACTCACACATGTTTCACTGTTACTCACACTTAAACACCATGCACACATGTACTTGTTTTACAGACAGTTCTTATGCACTACATTCATGCACTACCTTTACACACTACTTTTACACATGTCACACTGACGTTCTGGCATCATATCACTGATGGTGGTTTTGCTGTACTGTAGAAATATGATTGTGTAATAGCATAACTGGTGGTTGTTACACAAGATGTGATATTTATATTAAAGGTACATTATTTATTTGTGCTTGTTTCAAAAATAGATATACTGTCTCTGAGTTGCTGTTACGTATAGCAGACTGCACTTCTTTTGAAGGTATAAAATACACAGTACTGTGCCGCTGGGATCAATTAGGTTTTCTGATTCTGATTCTGAACATCTTCAACCCCTCATTTCTGCATGTTAGAGCCAGACTTTCTCATATTTTAATGTGGTCTTGAGGAACAGTTCTTCAGGCTTCAGGCTTCCTGAAGGAAATTTTCAGTCCAGTCCCTGAACCTAACCAGTTTCAGAGGAATGTTTGTTAAGACACACAGTGACCTACAGATGAACCATTCAAGCATAATTTATTAATATACACTTTTGAATCAGGTTTACACAGTGGTAGAAACAGTTGCTTATTTATTGTTTTTGATGCATTTTTGCCATATTGGCTGCCCAATATGGACAAATTTCTCAATGCAAAATTACTGGTCCAAAATTACTTGTGAAAAATGTTTTCTCTATTGACTTTCACTGAAGGCTAAAGGTGTTTACTTCCTTTAAAGTTTTCTCCTGTAAAATTTCTGTTCTGGAGGTTTATGACCAGCACCTGCCCACAAAAATATTCACTAATCAATGACCTGAACTGTAATGTTTGTCTAAATTATTCTGCTTTTTCACTTTTTGATCTGACCCAAAACCAATCCAGTCCATTGGTCTCAGTTGGCAGCCTAGTGGTTAAGGCATCTGCCCTGCGACCCAAAAGTCCGGGTTCGATCCCCAAGGCCGCTAGGCACCGCTGAGGTACCCACCACTGCTTCCTGGCTGCCCCCTGCTTCACTTGGTGAATGGGTTAAATGCAGAGGAAGAATTTCGTGCTGTTCACACTGTGTGCAGTGGTGTGTTCACGTATGACAAATGGTCACTTTCACTTCACTTCCTTTAAAAACATTAATCCCTGGTGCTATGGCCCTTAGCCCAATTTGCATTCAAATGGGTTGACACTCATGAAGGGTATCCCAGCTGAGTTCTTCAGATTCTCATAAACGAAGGATTTATTTGCTGTTCCTTAAAGGATCCTACAAAGTGGAACAGCCTTCTGGGACATCATGAAAATGGCAGTTGGCCTCGGTTAGTTCCGTAGCCTTGAGATGTGTGGATAATGTCTTTTGTTTTGTTGTCTTAAAGTTAAAAAAGCTAATCTGACTGCAGTAGTGTAGCTTTGATGTCATCAGGTTTAGTCAAGTTAGTGCACAGTGGACACAGAGACAGTTAGGCCAGTGTAGAAGCTTCATTCATACATTCATTCCATGTAAGTGCTAAATCTTCACTAGTGGCCCGAGTCTCGGGGCCAATTAGGCACGAGGCAGGGACCCTGGGCACCAGCCCACAGCAGCAGTGTAGAACAATTGTACTCAACATTCAGTGTTTTGTTCAGCTTAGCCAACTAATTACTACAAACAGGCAGCCCAATCAGTCTCACCTGTAAGATAAGGGATGCAAACCTAAAACCACAGATTGCCCTGAAACCACCTGCTGCCTCAGGGCTATACTGAAGGGTGGTAATCGTACATTTGAACACTTGGTGGGTGTGGCCTATTAGGTAGGATACTTGCCTCTGGACCAAGAGGTCATGGGTTCAAATCCTACCTTCAGCACCACCATTGGGTTTCAGAGCAAGACACTTAACCCCAAGTTATTCCAGGGAGACTGTCCCCTTACACTTCTATACACTGTTACTCACACACTTACACTTCTACACACTGTTAATCACACTTTTAAACACAGTTACTCACACTTTTACACACTGTTACACTTTTACACTTCTACACACTGTTACACTTCTACACACTGTTACACTTTTACTCATTGTTACACTTTAACTATTGTACACACTGTTACTCACACTTTTACACACTGTTACGTTTATATATGTTTACACACTGTTTCTCAGATTTTTATACTTCTACACACTGTTACACTTTTACACACTGTTACACTTTTACACTTCTACACACTGTGACTCACACTTTTACACACTGTTACACTTCTACACACTGTTACACTTTTACACTTCTACACACTGTGACTCACACTTTTACACACTGTTACACTTCTACACACTGTTACACTTCTACACACTGTTACACTTTTACTTACTGTTACACTTTTTTTTTTACTGTTGTACACACTTACTCACACTTTTACACACTGTTACATTTCTACACACTGTTACATTTCTACACACTGTTACACTTTTACTTACTGTTACACTTTTACTGTTGTACACACTGTTACTCACACTTTTACACACTGTTACATTTATACATGTTTACACACTGTTTCTCAGTCTTTTATAGTTCTACACACTGTTACACTTCTACACACTGTTACTCACACTTTTACACTTTTACTCACTGTTACTCACTTTTACACTGTTACTGACACTTTTACACTATTACTTACACTTGATTAATGGATGCTTTAGATGAAAGTGTCAGTGTAAATGTAAATGTACCACTTCAACCTGTTTCAGCGCAAGGCATGGCGCAGGGTAACGCGGCGCCGCGCTGCTGTTCGTTCTCACTGAGCCCCAAGATCCTGCCAGGCAACATCTTGAAGGCCCAGTTGTGGTTCCACCTGCGGTTGGATCGCAAGGCCACTACCGTGTCCATGCAGCTGTCCCGCCTCAACAGCCGCTCCAACATCCACTCGCTGCGCCTCGCCGTGGATGAGCAGACCAACCCATGGCAGAGCATCGACATGAAGCAGCCGCTGCAGGCCTGGCTCAAGCACCCCGAGAGCAACTTTGGCATCGAGATTAAAGCTGTGGACGCTGATGGGAAGGACCTGGCCATCACTTTGGCCGAATCAGGAGAGGAGGGACTTGTAAGGCAATTTTGTTTTAAGATCAGTCACCCATAGTTTTGAGGTCATACCAATTTGGACTCCGTGCTGTTATCATTAATCATATGTTTGCCGTTCCTCTTGCTTGCAGCAACCCTTCCTGGAGGTGAAGATAGCGGAGAGCCCGAAACGCTCCAGACGAGACTCTGGCCTGGACTGCGACGAGCGCTCCACGGAGTCCCGCTGCTGCCGCTATGCCCTCACCGTGGACTTTGAGGACTTTGGATGGGACTGGATCATCGCGCCCAAGCGCTACAAGGCCAACTACTGCTCCGGAGAGTGCGAGCAGGTGCACTTGCAGAAGTACCCGCACACACACCTGGTGAACAAGGCCAACCCTCGGGGCACCGCAGGGCCCTGCTGCACACCCACCAAGATGTCGCCCATCAACATGCTCTACTTCAACCACCGGGAGCAAATCATTTACGGGAAAATTCCCTCCATGGTCGTGGACCTCTGCGGCTGCTCTTGAACACAGTGATGGCGTCGGGAATATTTCACAGTGGGTGCTTTGAGGTAGCTGAACTGGGGCTCCAGACTCCAGGATTAAACATAGTTTTGGCCCCTCCCCACCAGACCAATGGACATTAATAAACATTTAAGATCAAATTATAGTCACATGGCAAAAACGTAGGGGAGCCAAAATAATTGCAAAGCTTATTTGCATACAATGACATTATATTGTGATGCAGTGCCACTCACTGGTCACTGACTGGCACAGCATCTATGCTAACTGTCATTGTCAGTTCAAACCATTTGAAAACTGAATTATTTGTCAGTACAAATAACTACATGTTGAATAGCAAAGCAATTTTACTTACATACACAATGTTGATTATTGTTTTATTGACTAGGACTAGGTTAGGGCCACTTCAAACTATGACTTTAACTGCTGTGATCTCACCTTACTTTTCGAATTAAATAGGCATGATTGACCAAATGACAGCCATCACTAAAACGTCACTGTCTGAAGGAGACTAAAAACTTTCTGAAAAACGAAACGGTCTATAATGACTTAGATAATAACTCTTTGTACTTTCACTTTCATTGAAAGTACAAGGTTTTGTGACAATATATTATACATCTAGCCAAAAATAAACCAAAAATGTATTTATATGTAAATAACATCTATACTGATTGGCTGCCTTGTGCCTCTTTCAAAAAAATCAGTCTTTGTAACTCCAGTGGGGGTGGGGCTGATTAGGCTTATATATAAAAATAAGTTGGGTATTTTTGCAACATCGCAAACACAACAAATTCAAAATGGGATGTTTTTGCTGCTTAGTTTCCAAATATGGACGTTATTACTTTGAGATCTATAGTCAAGATGTTTTAACACAAATGTTTGCACACTAAATTAAAATCATTTGTTTAGAAAAGCGAGGGAAATTAGTTTTTTCATGATATGGGCCCTTTAATACTGCCATCCGCTACAGTGCCCTCATTTTTGTTGTAATTTTCATTTTTCTTCATTGTTAGTGAGTCTATTGAGTAAGTTGACACAGCTACAGCAAAAGTAGCATTCTAACTGTTAAAAAATTGAAACAAAACACATTATGTGAAGGTGTGAGTGTAAAAATTCTCATTTTTCACCTGAAAGAGCAGTGTGTCGAGTCCTTTTTATGTTAGAACCCTCACGCAGAGGTGTCTAGACCCATCAAACATTTTAAGAAGTGAACTAAACTCTTTAAAACTGCCATTAATTTACTTTTTTTTCCACACAGAAGCCACAAGACATAATACAAGTTTCTAATGTGCATGAGCCTACACTATTATGTACTTAGTGAGATCATGGAGCATACTTAGTATGTTTTGTATTTTTTTTTTGTAATCAGTTCAACTGTAACCCATACATTAAAGTAATGGTTTGGCAAAAAAAGATTACATAGTTTTCCTCTTCCTCCAGATGTGGTTGATTAGCTGATATGTGTCTGACATCTAAATTTTGCTTCTTGACTTCAGAACTGTAGTTTTGAAGCTCATGGTGCTAACACTAGAAGTCAATAGTCACCCAAATCTGTTAGCGTAAACGCGTCACCAGAACTTCTCTGGACCCTCAAACTGCATCCAGCTCTTCATTAATGGGCACCAGGCATGGTTTAGGACACAGTATGACTGTAAAAATGAACTAAACTTTTGCCAGCATGTGCCTTTTTACACAACAGGGTCTGTTTTTACTAGAGGTGGGCATAGATATATTTTTGTAATGCCGTTAACGCCATTTGTAATGTTGCTCCCCCCCCCGAAAGAGAGACTGAAACAGGTTTAAAACATGCGTGACCCGGACAAGTCACTGAAATATCAAGGTGAAATTCATCATAGCTTGTGTAGTATAGACCCAGCTCCCTTTGTCGGGGGGGTGGGGGGGTGGGGGGGGGTGTTAACGGCGTTATTTTTTTAACGCGCGATAAGAATCTCGCGCCGTTAACAGGCGTTAATGCCGTTAGCGGCCCAACACAAGTTTTTACAAACCGCCTCACGAGCTGTTTCACTGAGTTTAAATTAATGGGTTGTCAGTGGATTCAGTTTTTAAGGAATATTTGCATGAAAAGATTTTGGTGACTATTAACTGTTGGTGACTATTAACCGTGTACCTTGGTGCTAAACTGAAGAAGCAAAGTTGGACTGTAAAAAGAAAATGGCATATAGACCACACCTGGGGTTCAGTGGAAAACTGTGTGAATTAGATTTTTGGCTGAACCAGTACTTTAACATGTTTCATTAATGCATTGTTTTCTTATTTCAGTTTGTTTTAGTCCATGTTCCAGTTCTGATCGCTGTTGTGTAAAAGCCATGTTCTGGTTGTTGATGTATTGTTCCACGACCCAAAAGCACCTTGTCCTCCGGTAACCCAGCACAGAACGGCCCTACTCACCCTGCCTCGGGCATGTGGAATGGATTATGGCTCGTTAAAGAAATAAACAAACTCGCAGCTTATTTTGCGTGCCGGGGAAGATCCTGCCGGGACGCAGCTCTGCCCTCGGCTTGAGGACAACGAGGGCGTCCACAGGTGGTCCCTGTTGCTCGATCTGTTATAAGGACAAAATCATGTTGAACAAATCATTGCATATATCCAGTTTTCTGCATTTCTGAATTTCACAACGTTTTCTATAACACACTTTACTGAAGGACAGCATTCATGAGGCTTCATAAGCCTTTGTTGACTGCAGACATATGCCTAATAAATATAGGTTGTCCATGCTCATGTCTATTCACCCGGTGTTGTGACTTCTGGACAAATGTTGAAATACAGTAATCCCTCGCTTCCCTCGTGTTAAACTCAGTTTAATGCATTACCCTTAAAGAAAATGTAAAGGTAAATAATTTTTTTAAAAATCAGAAAACTTTATTAGGATTAGGATTAGCGGTTAGCATT
>JBBPCW010001544.1:0-10071 GCA_037974425.1 Phenacogrammus interruptus
GCGGTGCCTAGCGGCCTTGGGGATCAAACCTGGACTTTCTGGTCGCAGGGCGGATGCCTTAACCACTAGGCCATCCAGCTGCCCCTGTAGACTGTTATGGGAGGAATGTGCGACAACTCTGTGTGCTGGGTGTCTGATCAGTGGTGGCTCTGCCTCACAACTTAAAGGGTCTTGTGTTAATGTCTTGCTGGCTGATGCTGTGATGCACCCTCAGAGGTTTTATACAGTTCGTGCTTCGGTAGGTCTAACCTGTTTTGGCACACAAAGGACCAACAGGATTTTCAGCGGTTTGTCGTTATGTTTTAGCTCGTGTGTCTGTGTTACATTTATTGTGATGCCTCCAAAGTGAAGATTTCAAACGATGACTGCACTACATTATTTTATTTGATCTGCAAATCAAATGTTTGTGCATACTTAAATCATAGCCCTATTTGAACTGTGCTGCAGACACAAAAAAGAAGAAGAAAATATGTAAAGTTGATAGTGTATAAGGGGAAAAAAACAACCAGGTGGAGGAAAGTAGTTCAGGTCCCTCGGGAGACTGATAAGGCTGGTATTTTTAGCATAGAACAATGTATGGCCATGGCCCTAATACGGAGAAAAGACAAACGACCGAGGGGACGTTGCTGCTTAGTTTCTTCCAGCACAAACAGAAATATGAGTGACGTACCAAATTCTGAGTGTGCTGAAAATGCCAGCAGTGTCATTGCTGCATTTTGCCTTGCCTCAAGGATAAACAAGTTTTTTTTTATGCAGACATATTCTTACCATGTGCTTTTCAAAAAATGTGTGTGCAAATCACAGCAACATTTCTACTTCCGCCACTTTAAAGGGAAAATGCATTGCAGAAAGCAGCTGTTACTGCTCAGGCAAATGCGCCCTGTGTCTTTCAGAACTGTGATACTTTCCCACTGGCATGACTGTTAGAACGTGACATGTGCAATATAAGAATTTATCATTGGAGAAGCACTATTTTAGGTGGCTATTTTTTCACAGAATCTCCAATACTAATTAAACATTGTTATTAGAAAAAAATATGTACCTTTGCTATATTTTTAGGAAGCCTTGAAAACCAAATATGTTTTTCTTCTGGGTATTTGACATGTTCACATATTGCCTTTACTACAGCTTGCCTTTTGAGAGATTTGTCTACAAGGAGCATGGGGAAAAATGCTTTCAGATTTCTGTAAACAGCTCAAAAAACTCAGAAGTTGCTTGTTTACAATCCATGTAATCCTAATTGTCAGAGGTCTTGTGGAGGCCACAGCTCAGTGCATCAGAGCTAAGACAGAATAAGGGAACCTGCACACTATAATGTAGGATTTCTGCTGGATTTTAGATTGGTAGGATGCAAGAGTTAAAGTAGCAGTAAGGTCACAAATATAAATACATTAAACACTAACTATTATACTTGGTGTTGGAGGCTTTGGTGCTACTTTCTGTTAAATATATATGTTAACTATATTTGTTTCTGACACTGGCCTTTTTGATTAAAAATTAATGAAAGATTTTATTGAATTTGATCATTATAACACAAACCCTGGCTTGGGACATGCTGGTAGCTGCAGTGGGAGTGGGCTGCAGAACCAACCTGCTAATACTCTGAACCCCTGCTCCTGCCACAGCACAGAGGAAGATAATGTTTTGTGAGATGAACAGATGCACTAATTTGACCATACGTTTCTGAATTTCAGGTGGCAGAGTTGGAGGCTCAGAGTGGTCATCCTGCTTCTTGTGAGAAGAAGAATGAGGAGCCCTCCCCTGCTGTAGAAGAGATGGAGGCTCTTATAAAAGCTAAAGATGAAGTAAGAGCACTTTTCATAATAGGCAGGTGGCTCATTTGTTTCAGAAGTAAATGTTTCAAAAAAGTGTTTTTGGGAGCAAAATTTAAGTCAGTGGAGAAATGTGTTAAAAGTGTAACTACAATAAATTAAAAACTGAATAAAAATAAAAACTTAATTAAAAAATAATAAAAGAGAAAACTGAATTAAAACAGCTGACCATGTACTTAGAACAGGAATTACCAGTCTTGTCCAGAGTTTAAACTTGAAATATTAAGCGCTAAGACCAACTAATTATAATGGGAATGTGAGCGTTTGCTTAGTTAGAATGAAACCCTGTAGCCAGGTGAGCTCTTATTGGGTATCAGTGGTGACACTTAGATGCTCCTTTACTTTAGTATCATGGTCTCGATGATTTCATTTACAATCAGATCCAGGCATGTGTACTCTTTCACCCTGTTAGAAGTTTAAACAAAATGTAACATAATTTAAAACGTTTTTGGAACTGAGAACTTGTGGCAGAGCACATTCATGGTGAAAATAATATGTTTGCAGGAGATTAACACTCTACAGTGCAAGAAATCAGTTTTTGGGGAGATGGAGAAGGAAAGAGAGGAGGCTCACAAAAAAATGCAGGTAAGTTTGAGTGCTTTGTAAATGTTTCAGGGCTGTCATCATCAAGGATATTAGTTAAATAATCTACTAATGTAGTAATATACTAATAACTGATTAAGTTTTTAAACGGCCCAAACAAAAAATCAACTTAAATTAACATTCCACACACAAACTTTCAAAATTCCTTAATGGTTTATTAGAACAAAAGGAAGTCTGCAAACTGCTTAATGAGAGAGTGGCCAATTCATACTTTGCATACTTTCTTTCTTCCTTTGACTTTAAGGAGGTTATCGTGACACTGAGCAGTTGGTATTTAGAGTTGTTTTTGCTTTGTCGTTAGGAGCTGGAGGAGAAGAATGCTGAGCTGGAGCAGCAGGTCCAGAAAGCAGAGCAGACATTGGCGTCCTCCCTGAACGCACATCAACAGGCAGAGGGTGAAGTGCGGAAAGTCATTGAAGTGCTGGACCTGAAGATTGTTGATTTGAGTGACTTGCGACAGAGCTTGGCCAAACTCGTAGATAAATAGCAGCCAGAACGTCATGACTAGCGAAGAACCAAGCAACTGAACATGACCCTCAGAAAAGCATACAAATGAGGAGCAATCTTACACTCCACTGAATTCCGTTCACCAGGCTGCCCTAAATCTTGATTTGACAAAAAGTGTTTCAAATGTAGGAGTGTGAGGCTAGGCTTGTGAAGAAAACAGTGTGTTCTCATCAAGGTGGTTAGCCTGCACTTCATTAGAGCAGAAACACAGCGGATGACTGCGCCCTGTGGATTTTACCTTCTCAGAAGTTTGCATTCTTCACTCTTCCTGCCCTTTTTCATGGTGGAAAGCACAGAGCATGTCTTCATCATCGCTTGTTTATTTACTGTGTGTCTGCAGATGTCAGCCTCTTGGTGAATCAATGGTGATTCGTTTTCCAAACCAACTCCTGAGCACATACAAAGACTAAAAAAGGTGAAAAAGAAACTGAAGGAATGGATTCTTACACAGTAAGCATTACCTAGAAAGGGACAAAATGCAAACGTTAGCTGCAAGTACATTCATCTAAGCTCATTATTGTTCTGTTCTTCTGTTTTTCTCTATATGTAACTAGTGGTTTGTCTGTATGTCCCATTGGGTCTTTTTACCCTAAAAAGCACATTGTATACACTTGGAGAATTAAAGGCCTGCATTAACTAGATATAGTCAATATATAAATCTAGCGTGATTTTGTTAGCGGATATAAATGTAATGATAGTGGATGACGTCTGCTGCTGAAATTGTGAGTAATCTAAATTAACTGCATCTGCAGGAATACTATATGCTTCTGTGGATGTTAGCGTAATTAAGTTTGTCATGCAAAACGATGAAGGTAACTAAGGTAGCAGTATTGAAATGCTAAGCACTAGAAATGTAGAAAACACTAGTGCTGTCATGATTACTTCATCATTCAATTATTTTTTTATTAAAATAATTGATTCAAATGCATGTTCTCAATGATTCAGCTTTGCTGTTTTAATGATAAGCAAGTTTTTGCAGTCTCCACAAGTGGCAGCTGTAAGTCCTCAAATTGCTTCTGTGTGCATCACGGAAAGGGAGGAAACGCACAACAGCAGAATCTTACAAAGGCATGCATTTTTGTTTTTATGAAGTTCTTGTGTGTGAAGTAAAGTATATGTTATAAATGACTAATATGATTTCTCACTTAATCATCTAAATAACTGCTGCATAACTCGATTACTAATATAATCGATAGTGGCAGCTCTACATTAAACCATTGGTTGACGGTACTCATCATCTCTTGCTTATTTCATCACTTACTGTTATTTTCATGAAGCTGCTATAATGTGTGGGTGAAAGTTTTGTTTAAAACGTTGCATTAGAATAATCTAGCAGCGAGACTGGGGCTTGAAAAATGAAGTAGAGTGTTAAAAGGCTGGGTGTAGTGGTGGCTGTTTTGAGACTGACTTTAGCTGCTTTACAGTGGCAACAGCCTTTAGGTACAAAAGTATTAGTTAGCATTTTGTGCTACAACGTATCATAGTCAAATTATGCTACAATTCATTAACCACTACAGTTATGAAGAGGAAGTCTGTGCTTTTCAAAAGTTTAGTATTACCTATCTTAATAGCAGCTTGTTATTCTACATGAAATAAAAACTGGATTAGGGATTATTCACTATTGATTCAATATTTAAAAAATCTGTGAACAGAGAAGTTCTTTGATGTGATATACTATAATTATTATAGTTTATGTTATTTTACAATATCTGTTTACAATGTTCGTTCTGGATATATATTTTTTATATAGCCACTGCAGTATTATCACCAGTTCTATTGATCATTTTGGACTTAAATTTTTAATAACAGCCTTCTGGGGTCCTATTAAAGGAAACCTGTGAAGTTGCACAGGGCGACCATATTAATCATTTTACACACTTTTCTGAAACCAAAAAGTCTTATATTATTTAAAACACTTGGAGTTTGACACTAAGCCCATTAGTTGGTTCACTATTTGATATTCTCACAGTTTGGACATAATCATGTTGCACAGTTTTTGAAACGTTTAACTTCATTTCTGTTTCAGCTCTGTTGTCAGAGCACATGTTTGGTCTTTGTTCAAGTCAATAAAAAGGTGCTATTGCAAGAAAAAGACAGTAGAAATTTGTCCAAAATTGATTTCTCAGCTTAAGCAGAGCTCTAGCCGTGTCTGCTTGGGTACTATTGACTATTCCTTGCTTAGCGGAGTAGCTTAAGGCTTCAACAAAGCTTTTGGATATATGCTATTTTTCTAACGCATTGTGGGATATTGTCACTTTTGTACTGATGCACAATAAAGGTTACTGTTTTATCTTCTCTTGTGGATAAATGGGACTGCTCTTGTTTTGAATAAAGACTATAATTTATACAGTTAGAAATACAATCCATGTGTGTATATTCTCACTGAATTCTTAAGATGAGAAGATCTGCCAAACAACTGATCAAAAGGAAATCTCCTCACACTGAATTTTTAAAGACATTTGTCATACTGCAGCCACTGAACATGCACACACATTTTTAAAACGACCTCAGTGCGAAACGTTTCCCTGATGAATTTAATGGGATTTTACAATTGGTAACTACTTGTGCACTCCATTGCCTGATACACTGCTTGAACTCTGGTATGCCTCACTGCTCAAGGCGGAAAATGTTTCTATCTCTACCTTAGTCAACTCTTGTGGCAAGTGTCTTAGCATTGTAGCACGTAGCCTTAACAAGAACTGGTTGGATCACCTCCTGCTGTGCATTTCTTCACAGCTCACTGCCCGGGAGACAGATTGGTGATGTTTCATTACAAGAGGCAAAATACATCATGAATTCTTGCAGTTATGTCATATACAGTGGTTCAATTACAAGCTGATTACTACATATTATATAGTCATATTTTGTGCTTCATCATAGCTGGAAAATTTCTTTGGTTATCCTAATGAGAGATGAATGCAATAATAGCGGTGACCCGAAGCTGTTTAAGATGCACACAAAATAATGAATGCAAATGGGCCAACAATTAAGCTTACACTTTTAAATGGAGAAGAGTCTGTTTGTATGTGATTATCTTTATTAAAACAGGAAATTAACAGGTTGATGCATTAGCCTTTCTTCAGCACTTGCCCATCGGCTTCTATTATAAACGTGTTTTGCATCTACAGATGTGGTAGAGTTCACATTCAATCAGAATCAGAATCACAGAACTTTATTTATCCCAGAGGAAATTGTTCAATAGTACTGGATTCAATTAGAACAGACTGAATTCCAAAAATATTCCAAAAATTGGAAAAATATGCTAATTGGAAATGCTGTGAACTATGAGTCTATGGCCAAACAAGCATAAAATAAATAAGTACTAAATAACATTAAATGATACGGACATGACCCAGACTGTGCTCAAGCTCCTTCCATCATTTAGGGTTAGTGTCTGGCAGGGCTGTTATTCTTATAAAGCACACACTAATTATTTCAGACTTGGCTGCCACCTAGAGTTTGGCCGACTTCAGTTAAGAAAAATGAAAAATGACAAATGAATAATATGGTCTCAGTCAGAAATAGCACTTGACACACACTATTGATTCTCAGCTATTCATTGTTGAAATGCTGGTCGCAAGAGAGTAAGGAGAGATTTTGTTATGGTCGTCCAGGGAAACCATTAATTATTAAATCCTCCAACAACAAACCACATGTCAGTGTGTGTTAGTCAGGACAGTTTGAGCTCTGGTTGGACACAGTACAAGGTAAATGTTTTCAGCATATATTTCAGGATTTGCATATATTTATGCATCAAATAGCACTGGGAATATCAGTAAAATCACAACAAATATTGAGATTAAATCAGTTACCTCCTAAAGTAACCAGTTTAAACACCAGTTTGTGTGTAAATTAGTTTTTACATTTAGGTTTTCTGAATTGAAGTATACTTGGTTCTCTAAATAGTGATTTTTTTTTTACCAGTCAAATTCATGTCATGTCAGCTGTCATAAAACTTGCTGAGATGAAATGACCTCAAAAAGTCAGCCTTTATAAGTTGGCAATTATTTTGTTGAATTTTATGTAGGCTTGTATCACTAAAAACCTGGATAGGGGTAATGCAGCCTTTCTAATGCTGGTCATTAAAGTGTATATATTTTGTGACTGTAAGTTTTGTCCACTGATCTCATTATGGCATCATCCTACCATCACAGTTACTCAGATGTTCTAAATTCTGTTTGCTGATGCAGAGTTCTCTGCTAAAGTTCTATTCGTTTTCAGCGTACGACAAGGACAGAGATGGACCATCATAAATCAATTTGACGAGTGCAACAATACTGCAGTCAGTTAACTTGGCAACGTTTCCTTGAGGCCATCACTGTGAATTCTGGCATGTTACTTCAACCAGCTTTGGGAGAGAATCCCTCAAGGTTATCGAACGTCCCGTTTTGGGACAGGTGTCAGAAAAATGAGCCTGGGAAGACCTATGAGACGACGTTTCAGAGAGATTTCAAATCATGTGCCTCCATAATGAAAAGAGCTGCTTTTTCCCAACCTGTCCTAGCAAAGGTAGAGCACAGGGACCTTCAGCATATCAAGGAGTTTCAAACGGAGGCGAGAAGGGCCTTTTCTTCCCACCCTCCAAGGCCAATCAGTCAAATCCCAGCATGGACTGGACTTGTCACCAATTTGAAGATGCACTCAGACGAGCGATACCTGAACTTCAGCACCACTCAGTCTGAGAGTTTCCCGCATCTGCCTGCACTGCCTGTCAGTACCAGACACAAGCCATCTCCACCTGTTGTGGCTGTCCAGGGGAACCAGCAGGAGGACAAACTTCCACACACCACTCATAGAGTGTCATTTGTCCCACACAAGATCATGCCACTCAGCAAAGCAAAGACAAAACATTTAGGTAGGTTGGGTACCTCCGTTTTCATTTCGTTGTCCTTTTCTGGGTTTTCTGTTTGTTAACGGCTGGATATCATTGTGTGTGGATAAGGTGGAGCACCAGCAATCACAGGGGACAGAAAGCACTCTTTCTTCAGCTCCAGTTACAGTGACGACTTCCAGTACAGGCAGTGCGCTCCTCCACAGGCTGCTGAGAAGGTTGAGTTTCCAGGCAATGTTAATGGAGAATATTTCAAAATGCTTAGCTAGTTTCATGGTTGATGTAAATGCTAAAAATAAAGAGTATTATGCTGATATTTTGGTATTTCTAGGAGTCAGTTGGTTGTTAACTGGTCTTCCAGTAAGCTCCCTGAAAGTAAAAAATAATATCCTGTACTCTTGTGTGTGTTCTCCTTGGCTCAGCAATTCCATTCTTCCTTGGCAATGGGAGACAAAAGGAAAATAGCAGAAAATGAAACGACTCATGCTGCCTCGTTCTGCTATGCAGGTCCACACAGGTATGTTTTTCCTCTGCTTGCAGTTTTTTCTCAAATGAGCCTCTAGGGGTTGTGGTGGTCTAGTGGGTAGGATACTTACCTCTAGACCAGGAGGTCATATTATTTCTTATTTCTGCATATGGGTGGTTGACATATTTGGCTGAAAAAGTTTTTTTTTTAATCACAAATGTAAGTAATGGAAATAATTTAGTGATATTCTACCAACTCTTATATCTCCAAATATATATATTTTCTTGTAGAGTTTGTCTTGAAATGTATATTTATTCACTGTCATAGTGACAAAAATTGTCATACGGTGTGACAGGAATGTTATAGTGTATTAAATTGAAAAACTCTTATAATGTGATAATGTAAAACAATTTTCCTGATTCTTTATCATTACTATATAAAACTATGTAAAATATAGCATTTTATGTGCAAATAGGTTACTTTGCATTACTTTTACATTATTCTACTTTATCAGCACTCCTAGACAGACGTTTACTCATAATCTTTCAATATACTTCAAATTAATTTGGTAATCTTGTTATAAAAGTACCAAAATGCTTATAACATTTGGTGGCACTATTCCCTATCTGTCACATTGATGATTTTATGATTAATAACTAAAAAGCCTTAATTATTTTCTAAATTCTGAATGTCACACCAAATGACATGATGTCACGTCATATGATGAATCACACCACACAACAATCTGTATCCAAAAATCTGTATTAGCTTTATTTAACAAACAATCAAACTGAATTTGACAAGTGACTGGAATCAATCTTTCAGTTACAGCAAAATCAATTTTTTTTTTAAAAAAACAGTGAGTTCTACTCAAAGTAGCAAAAAAAAATCATGTTTTTAACACTTTAACACTTTCAAGTTTTAACATTAGTTAAACCACGTACTGTATAAATTCAATGTTGCACTTTTAATTTATTTTAATCTGCTGAATATTAACACCATGTTAGGCTCCTTTAAGTGTCAGTCATTTCATTTCTTTTTCCAGCTGGAGCAAGGAGCAGGTTCTAGTTAATTTTAGTGTCTGTAATAATGAAAGAATACTTACATAAAATAATTTAGACCTTTCTCATCACCACAGCCTGGTCACACTAAAGGAGCGCTTACGTGTCAACCTTGGGGATGATCGCAGTCACAAATGGACCACAACAACAGCTGATGCTTTTTCTGAAATCACGCCTGGTATGTGTAACCAGCATACACTGTCTGTATTGACAGTATTTGCTCATGATCTCTGGGGAAAGAGTGTTTGCTACAGAAATGTATTTTGCACAGATTATATATCTGGAAATGTTTGTCCAAAGTGGTGATCCTTGGTAAAGAGAAGCTAAAAAAGAAACTTTCATTCAGTTATTTTTAAATATTTTAATGTATGTGATGTTTTTCTTGAAGGGGTCAGACCTTTAAAGCCTGCTTGTAACATTTTCTATTACTCTGCAGAGCAAAGGGCTGTGCAGGATTTCTCAGTAAAGGCTAGAGTGGGTATTGTCTAAGAGGAATGTCCCTTAACCCCTTTCCTGTTGGACAGGCTTGACTTTTGGCTTAAAGGAATATTAATTCTTTAGTTTTCTGTAACCGCTTAATCCTTACTAGGGTCACAGGTACCTGGGGCCTGTCCCGGGGCTGTCAAACAGGGACGTCAAACAGAGACTCACCCTGGGCAGAGCATCAGCCCATCACAGAGCGAACACACACACACACACACATACACACACACACACACACACACACACACACATACACACACACACACACACACACACACACACACACAC
>JBBPCW010001607.1:0-10069 GCA_037974425.1 Phenacogrammus interruptus
GGAATCAAATTCCTTGTATGTGTTCACTCACATACTTGGCCAATAAACGCGATTCTGATTCTGATTCTGATTCTGATCTCTATTACATGCAATAACAGACTCCTAATCATTATTCGTATTACTTGTAATTCACTTAACTGTAAGTTATTTATCTATAATATTTATACCTCAGAATTTTGTACATAGCATAGTTCATTTAACCACTGAGCATTTCTGTAGAGTTTTTATGTCACTTTAATTTTAGACTTTATATTTAATATTGTTCTTGTTTTTGTGTCTCAATGACACTGTGCAATCGTAACATAATCGGTTTCCTCCAGAGTCAATAGAGTTATCTGAATATAACTCTGATTAAACAGAAGGATTACACAACTGCAGCTTGGCAGATCAAAACGGCCTTGTTTATCATTACTAAATCAATGTTAACCTCTGAATAGCAATGGCTCAAATGTTTATTCCTCACTCCAATGGACTCTTAAAGGACTCTTAGAATATAATCAGTAAACAATGAATGACAACAATAATGTTATTATTAGGATTCGCTATAGAATTTGCATTGACTTTTTTAAATCATACATCATTCCTCTCATCTAAGAAGTTTTCTGATTCTATAAGAGTTTATTCCATGGTTGGCAACAACATTGTTTTTTTATTATAATTAGCAACATTATGATGAACTGATGTACTGTTTCACGCTGATTAATGCATTTCAGTGCTAATATAATATCAAGGTTCAATTCATAGTAATATGTCTGGGAGTATTGTGAAGAGTTATAAGGTGTTTCACTGACCAAGCACTCCAGGCAGATCCTTCAGCGATTCGGCTTCAGTCTCGAACATTGAAGAGTGTTTTTGTCTATGTCTGGATCCCTGTCTAAGTCATAAGGTGTGCAGATAATAACCAGTGGTATCATGACATGTTTAGAACAAACATTGTATACTATAATCAAACATAAGCCTAAACATACCCACCTTGAACACTCAGGTGTGTCTGTAGATCTAAACGTCTCATTATGGGACACCAGACACTGGCTGCAGTAATGAAGGATCTTAGGATGGTTGTCAGAGGTGGGAGATGAGATGTAAATAACAGGTCCTGAGATTGTGGGCGAAATGGGTAAGCAGTATTCAAACGTAGGAACTTCTTTTGTGGCCTCGTCCAAGGCTGCTGTAAGGCTTCGTCTACACTCTCTCAGCTTGGCTGTCATTGATCGCATCAAGCTGTGGGCAAAATGACATTATTATTCTGATTTCTGTCAGAGACCTGATCTGTCTGCTGTGATTTAGTGTAATGAGAAATAGATCTGAACATCTGACCACATTAGTGGATTGTAATATGCCATATAATTATTGATTGCCCTACGAGACACTGTAAGTGCTCCCCCTGCTGTTTATGTTTGGAATACACATTATGATATTGAGTAAAAAGCTAAACGCTTCTTCCAAAACAAAAATCGCCCACTCAACAAAACGAACGAAGTTTCATACAAACGGATGCTGTCCAGTAAAAATGTATCTGGGGAAAAATAGCGATTTTGTTCTTCTATGTTGTTGTTATCCTGTTTGGCTTCTATCGTTGCACATTGTGCATCAGATTTAAGAGTAGCACACTGCTAGCTGCAGTTATTAGATGTATACTGACAGGCTAGTGCCGGCCTGTTATCATTCATAAGAAGTAAAACTGACTGAAAACGTTACACAAATATACAGGATTTGTACAAAAGCCATATAAAAAAACATATCATATTCTATTCTAATGAAATGTATATATTCATTTACTTATTTCCACCTGATCAGCGCACTGTTTCCTCTTTAATCTGAGTTACCGTTTAATCTGAGTTACCGTTACAGGAGGGGGCGGCTCGAGCGCCGTTTAAATCAGGACAGAGTGTCGCGATGCTGCAGGGGGAGTCATTACTTTCAGACAGAAGAACTCTGACCTCTGAGCCATTACACCTTTACTGTCTACTTTTATTAGTGTGCTTGATTGTTCTTCTTAAGTTTTATTATTATATATATATTATATGCCTGATTTATTACTGTTTTACTATTACAAGTCTCTTGTTTCTTGTTTTTTGGTACTCTATAATCCTCGGCTGCACTGAAAATTAACATAAGAATGAGGGTGATGATGGTGTTGATGATAAGGATGAGGACGAAGGCGATGATTGAAATAAGTTTAATTAATTTGTTCATTTAATCACATTTTGTTTAATTTAATAGCAAAAAGGCAGGTAATAATGATTCTAAAATTATTTGCGTTAAATTTGTTCATTTACTTATTTTATTTTCAATTTTTTTCATTTTTATTTAAAAAAATGTTTACTACATTTCCCCCTGTAGTTCCCGCTTTTGGCCGCTGTAACAGACGCAGCTGAGAATCGAAATGGCCGGACAGGAGGATCCAGTCCAGAGAGAGATCCACCAGGACTGGGCCAACCGAGAGTACATCGAGGTCATCACCAGCAGCATTAAGAAGATAGCAGATTTCCTCAACTCGTTCGGTGAGCTGGACAAAACGACGGAGCATGAGAAGTGTTATACAGCCCGTTTATTGATGTAGCATTCGTGCTAAGCCTGCTAACGGGAGTGGCTGATGGACTAACGTCAGCTTTAGCTTTAATTTTGCAAGAAGGTCGTGTTTTTGTCAAATTTAGAAAGCCTTTGTAACGTTACCGTCCCGATGTTTACATCAATACACAATCAAACCAGTGAAATACATTTTAACAGAACAAATCGTCACCTTGGCTCGCTAGCTTAGCTAGCCTGAAAGAGAACGTAACGTAAACAAAGCGTCGGGGTCTGGGTTTTGGGTGGGATAGAGTGATATAGGAAGCGTTTAAGTCTTAAAATCTAGTGCAGGTAATATTCTAAAGCTAAATATATCCCAGTCTGACCTCTTTGGGCTACAGGGGCTCGCAGAGCTTCCTGTTTTTCTAGGGTGAAGGGATTAGAGGGGTGTGACGGTACACCCGTTTACAGGTCCTGTACTCTTTTCAGTATAATCCTTCAGAAATCTATAGACATCTAAGATATATGGTCAGAAATGTTGGGACGCCTGACTATAACAGCAAAGGTGACTTTAAATGACATTGCATTCAGATACATAGACTTTAATATTTAACCCTTCAACAATTTAAGTTTTATTCAGTGTCCTCCGTTGTGGCCATCAGGACTTGCTACCTCTTGATTTAACCAGTTTACATACCTAAGATGTAGAGCTGTCAATACATGAGCTGGAGGACGCCCAGATCAGGAATTTAAATTGCAGGAATTTTAAAGCGCTTTTGGCCCTGTTGTGGAACTGACCATCATCTTTAAGACTGGATGCCTTTTTATAATTATGATATAATTTGTAACAGAAATTAAATTTAAAACAAGATAATTGCATTTGTGTTTGCCCAGATCCAGTGTCCACTACAAAGTTAAACAAAATATATATGATGAATAATAAAACGTTTGAAATTGTGTCTCAGAGGGATATGACTAAAGTGGTTCTGCACTCCCACCACAGTCTTGTGCTATATTGGGGTAGTGCAGAGGAGTAGTGTAATGATGGTCAGAATTAGATTCCATACAAAACAGAGAAGTCGATGCAGCAAAAACAACATTTCTAACAATTCAGTATTGTTATAAATTGCTATATGAGAAACTCAATGTTACTTTGTCAACAACAGCAGTGAACATGTGCAGAGTGTGATGATATGTTTCATTGCAACATATAGCAATATATAACATGGTGCAAGTTATGTCAGATACAATCCGATAAATCACTTTCACTTTTTTATTCACTTTTCAAATAGACAATACAGCATTATAATAGTGTAGTGTGAGTATAGGATTATTATTGCAAAGGAGGCATATATGTAACAGTAGTGTGAGTGTGATGTAAATATGGTGGTACAGACTTCTCTTGACAAATGTCTACTTCCCTCTCCAGACATGTCCTGCAGGTCCCGTTTAGCTACCCTGAACGAGAAGCTGACTGCCTTGGAGAGGAGGATCGAGTACATCGAAGCCAGAGTAAGTGGTTGTATACGATGGGTGGGTTGTCCTGTGCCGTCTTATTTCGAATGTGTAAAAATGGTTGAACCTTGATTCCTGTGTGAGAGTACAGCTAAACCATAAAATCTCAGTTAATAGTAAACACACACAATCTATGGGCTGTTAAGCACCCCCTCTTTATTATTAGTTAAGTTAATATAAAATACTGGTTAAGAAAAAGTATTTTTTGCAGAGACAAGGACAATATAAAATATAAATCAGAAAAACATCAGTATGAAAACAATATACACAAAGCTGGGTATGAATACTATAAATTGATAACTGCTGTTTGGTGGAAGCTGCCATTTAATGAATTGCTCTACTGTAAGAGTTAGACACATTTCAGCGCAAAGGTCTGAGAAATTGGTATGTAAAGCTATTCATCAGAAATATCTTGCATTACCTGAAATAGGGTGCACTGTGAAGTCAGGACTGTGTTATAACTAGCATAATCTTTTTTGTTTGTTAAACCTGTTTTGCAAACCCTTCGATTGCTTGAATAATTTATAATAGAGAACTACATTACTGATATTGATCATAGTAACCCTAATACATGTATAGCATCAGCTTTGAAAGTTCAGGCTGTTATTTTTAAATGAGTGCATCACAGCTACAAGCAGGAACTCAGTTTTTGTGTGTTTGACCCCAAAAGTCAGTAATAGAGCTGGGTTTTCTGCAGCACTGAGAGCCAGTAGTTCTCATTCAAATGGAGATTCTGATTCACTGCATGACTTTATTTCTCTCTTTTTTTTTTTTTCTTTCCACAAGGTTACAAAAGGGGAGACGTTGACCTAAACACCCCGATGCTGAGCACAAAAAATGGCCACACTCAGTTTTTTCCTCCTTCTTCATTCAAGATCAGCCAACTTCAACCGACTGTCAAACGACTGACTGTTTTAGACAAACTGCTTAAAGCCCAAATCAGGAACTGCTGGAACAGCACCGCAGGACTGGCCCTGAGTCTGGACAAAAGAGGAACATGCAGTACTGTGTGTTTAAAGAGGGCAGTCTTGAAAAGTCTTGTTTCTGACCAGCTGCAGCAGTTCCTGATGGGGGCTTTAATTATGTGGGACCATTGTGATTAAGTCTGTGAGCGTTTTAAATGTGTTTCATGATTTCTGCCTTGGTATGAACAATGTTATTTTGTTTCGGATCCCCGATTCAGGTCACTCTACTTGTTACTGTCTTTGTGGTGCTTGCACATAAGATTGGTCCTCCTTTTAACTCTCCAGCTGTTGTAAACTTGCAGACTCAGACACTAAACTTTGACTTATTGACTGATGTTGAATAAAACAAGTGAGTATAATATAGAAACCGACAATGGTTAATTTTTTAACAGAACAATATTGTGAGAATGAACCGCTTTTCTTTGCCCGCTGTGTGTGTGTGTAACCATTTTCTTTTTAGATTTTATAATTGTCAGAAGTGCAAAACCCCTTGTTTGCAGAAACAGCTGCTCTGTGAAGCTCTGTCATGCAGTATGGCCTCCTTATGCAGCGAGCAGTGATGTGTGGTGAGGGTGGGTTTTCTAAAGTGCCATTTGGATCGTGTTAGAGTGACGGGTGCATCTCTGCTGAATTGCTGTTTTGTGTTTTATTTAATGATCATACATCAACATTTTGTGGTTTGAAAAGGAAATAAAATGTCAACTCAACGCCTTGTTTGTGGCTTTTGTTTTTATTAGCCTCAATACGTTACATTTTATACTTCACACTGTTTTTGTTGTATTTAATAAATGATACAACAATTCACATTGATACGTAATTCAGTATTAGAGGTGAAAACATGCTGAAAGTTGAAGCTTACCGACATGGATTTCTTTACAGTGGTGAATGGAACCAGAAGTCACGTCACCAGCACAATTGTAGTTTTACTTACTCTGGACCCCAGTAAACCTTCTGAATGAATACATTTCATGTATAACTTTCTGTAAAGTAGCTTTAAAGAGGCATCGGGCATCTGGTTCCATTCACCACCATTGTGAGCCATTATGGATGTCTGAATTATCAGTCTAATGGAATGGAGAATAACATCAATGTGCTTTTTTTTTTACTTAACCATTTTATTGAATATACATTTGTGTAAAAATTGGACTGTGCGAACACATATATATATATATATATATATATGTATATGTATATATGTATATGTGTATATATATATGTATATATATATATGTATATATATATATATATATATATGTATATATATATATATATGTATATATATATATATAAAAGCAAAACTCAGAAACATACAAAAAAGACCACATCCTAATAAGAGCCTGAAAATGGTACAGGCTACTTAAAATGTTAAAACGTTGCTATTTAAAATTTAAAGCCCATTTGTATGCAGAAGAAACGGGGAGTGGAAAGCAGATGTTTAAGTGCACTTACGCAATTCACATTTCCCATGGTCCCCATAACCACTCTGACACGTAACAAAGACACATTTACCTCACCGACGCCCCACTCAATCTCAGCATGGCAGAAAAAAAAGTCGCATGTAAGTGGAGATGCTGAGAGGTCGGTATTTGAGATGGATGAACAGACACTGGTCATGTGTTATATGACATTCTTCACCCAGGATAAGTGTTAATCTAAAGTGATAGACGGGGGGGAAAATCCACCTGCTTACTCCAAATGCAATCGATCGGCCAAGACAGGTTTAGCCCTTTTTTGCACTGGCGCTACAAGGTTACTGTAGCTGGCACTTTGATAAAAATCTCAAACAGAGTCACTAAAACAAACATAGCAGCTATTCTGATGTTTTTTAAGCCTTAATGAAGTACCTGTGGTCATGTTTATAGATAATAGTGTTATACAGTGTCAAAAAACACAGTGTCAAAAATTACCCACATGCCATAGGAGAAGATTTAGGAGTGTAGTTTGCATGAAGTTAATAGCAGTGTTAAAAATTCATTTTGTTGTCTACATTAGCTTCATGTCTCAAGTTCAGAATGAAAGATTTAACTATCAAACCTTGCTTTTTAGACATCTTGACTAGCCTTGTGTCACAAATTGCAATTTTCCTTAGAGTAGCTACTACCCACCGTTAGGGGCCACTAGGTTGCCAATTTTAGATGCATACATTATTCAACTACATATCTATTAAATACAACTGAAATTAAAGTTCAATACAAAAGATTTGGCAAAACCTTAACCAAAAACTAATCTAAATAGTCTAATCCTAATAGTAGGCTTAGATGGCCATTAAAATAAAGTGTGACCAAGTTTCTGCTATTTGATTTTATTTTTGCAGCATATTGCTTCTCATTATGCTTTTGGCATTATACAGCTATGAATAATATAGATAACTGGCCACATTGGACCCCGCAGTGTGTGTGTGTGTGTGTATGTGTGTGTGCCCTGCGGTGGGCTGGTGCCGTGCCCAGGGTGAGTCCTTGTCTTGCATCTGTAGACCCCGGGATAGGCTCTGGGTACCCACAACCCTAGTGAGTATTTAGTGGTTACAGATAATGAATGAATGAACAGGCCACATTTTTTGTTATATAAAGCTTTATGATATTTACGTAATTATGATGAATGTCACATTTATTCCAAAAATCAGCAAGGCAAAAGCCCATCTCAGTCAATCAGACTGTCAACAGAACCAAACAATGTGTAAGGCAAGAGATTAAACCTCTGGCCTTTTGTTATTTACTCTGTTAAATCACACAATTTAGGTTACAATGCTTTTATTCTAAACTCAAAACTTAAGAAATGTAGTTTTTAGTGGTTTCTACAAAGATTATGTCATTTATCCATTTTTTGCAAAGTGAGCAATTTTATATAACATTTTATATAATGGTCATATATTTATATGTAATTTATATATACATATTATATAATTTGTTGCCATTTTTCTACATAAAGTTTTTAACTAACATTAATTCTGGTCATTACTGTCAAATATTTATTCCTTTGTTATTTTTAAATCCTTTAAATACCAGCTTTTTTGCGCAATGCACTTGTTAGTAAACAACATACAAATGGCCGCTTTCTCTATATTCTCAATGCTACTTGAGCCAAAAATGTCTGAAATATGTAACGGATTAACAACAACACTGAATTTTAAACCCAAACCATTATTTGACATTCTTAATATCACACCTATGCCATTAATTTGCTCCATTGAAGTACATCATACTCCCCTATTGGGAACTGAAAATATTGTATAAAATTGCTAGCTTGGCCAAAAATGGATAAATGATATAATCTGGTAGAAACCACTAAAACTAAATTTTTTCAAGTGTTGAGTTTAGAATGAAAGTGTCACGGTCGGGGGCGCGAGCCCAGGACCGTGAGCTACCTCGGGGGAACCAGGGACAGGCAGGGAAACCAGAAGTCATGCTGCGGTTACTTTATTAAACAAAAACAAGGAAAAACAAACCAGGCTCGATGGCCTCTAGAAACATGAACAGGTTCTCGGTAGAAACAGGGCAGAAACCACACACAGCAGAGACACGGGGACAGAGGGCAAATGAGGCGCTACTTACGACGATGGACAGATAACAAGAACTAATACAAACAGGACTTACGTACACCAAGAAATCAGGAGCCTAACACAAAACAGATGTAAACCCTAATCACATGAACAGAACACAGCTGAAACCCAGGATCACATGACACATGAACAGAAAACCGTATGACATCAAGAACACGTGACCACAGAACCAAAGCAAACAGATATGTCAAAATAAGAGACCTTACACATGAGGAACAGACCAGAAAACAACAGGCACATGATACAGGGAGAGCAGAACAGGAATGACAATAAAAGTCCACAGAACCTGAACAGAAAACTAACTAAGGAGCAGTGACCCTCAACAGCCACTGGCCGAACCGTGACAGAAAGCATTTGAACCTAAATTGTATGACTTAACAGTGTAAATAACAAGGATTTAAAAAATGTAGTTTTCCTGGGTTTCAGTTGTCCAAAAGTGACCACGAAGAAGTCAACTGTTACAATTGGATGTATGAAGTAAATCACTGATATATTTAATGAGCTGAAGTTAAAGATCTAAAAAAAAAAACAACCTCCAGACCCTTGAGAAATGTAATTCAATATGCATTAACACAGATAAAATGGTCAAAAGGCCCACAGGAGGACCAGAGAGTTAATGGTGCATTCTCTACACATTTTCACACTTTCTGACACCAGCTGAGCAGTTTTCCCTGCTGTGTGAGGAACTTCCTCAAGCCAACTGTAAAATCTTATGCAATTCATTTTTTTTACTTAAGAGGTATAGAAAAATGGAACAGCTCCGGTTCTCTTTGCCAGCTCTGACTTGGATGAAAGTTGCTTGTTTCAAGATGTTCTATAGTTAATCACTTCTGTTCTTTTGCGCCCAACTCGCATCCAAAAATTACCGATAAAAAAAATCATAAATAAAAGCTGACTCTGTCTCAGATGACTCAAATAACTGCATTGAAGTTCATCTCCAGAGTGAAGAACGTAAGTGCAGCTACCACTACTATTATACCACCCTGAATTTAAAAACACTGTGCATGTGCTAGAGGTTAGGCAGGAGACAGCAGAGTGTCTGGAGGCACGACAAAACATAGAGTGCAGAATGGATGACATTTCACATTAAATATTTACAAAACTGTGTGAAAAGGTTTGTCTGAAATGTGTAGAGACTTTTTTTTTTTTTAAGTCGTTGTACAAAGAGTCAATCATTTTTTTTCTGGTTATTGCTTTTGTAATTTGTGGGAGTGAGTCTGTGTAAAATGTGCATGTCACTATTTGTATGCACTATTGACCAGAGTTGTTTCCAAATCCCGAACAAAAACATGTTTGGAGAAAATGTAATAGAAATACATATAAATAATTGATCATACCTTGCATTACAGTCTTGCATTATTTTACAGTTGAAACAGTGATGTTAAGAGCAGAGTGTGTGCGTGTGTGACTCTGTTTCATCCATCAGGAACTGAATCAGGAGAGAAGCTGCTGGAATACAGACCATAGAAAAGCTGCTCTACAAACACTACTGCACTCACAACACATATGGAGGCGTTTC
>JBBPCW010001618.1:0-10068 GCA_037974425.1 Phenacogrammus interruptus
AGAGAGAGAGAGAGAGAGAGAGAGAGAGATCCCTTCTATCATAGGGATAGAAAGAGGAACAAAGAGAAGAGAGGGTTATAGCATTACAGTCCTTGTTGCATTATTGCATTGACAGCTCAGCAAAAAATGGTATTTGCTCATTTTCTCATTAACTCACATCTGTGTGAAGTTTACATCTTTGCTTTTGCACTGGGGCTACAAGGCTAATGTTGCTTGCAAGCAATGGAAGCTTATCCTCCACTAATTAGCATTGTGCAAACTGTATGTCTAAATATCATACACTTCAGAGAGCATCGGGTCATAATGTACTGTTATGTTTATAAATAGACAAAAGCATTGACAAATTTCATGCTGCAGAGAAATTCAAGACTGCTGCTGCTGCTGCTGTTTTAACTAGATGAAGTTCCTCTATCCATTTTTATAACTGTGTTCGTTATGCATTGCCAGAAACCACATAAGTAAGACTATTTGAAAATGCTCAAATGCTTTTCGAATAATTTAGTCAGGATACTAGTTGGCAGGGCTATTCTTTAACTTTCATTATGTGTTAGGCACATCAGCCTCAGAGCAAAGCTAAATTTACTAGAAACCAAAGCCTGGCATGTCTTTTTGGTAAACGAGCCAAAAAAAGAAGATAAGTGAATGGCCAAAGAAGAGCACAGTACCTTGAGCATAACCTCAATGTTATCTCTGTGGTCCCTTGTTCTTCTCTCAGGGTGGGATTCACCTCTTTAAGCTGATTGACACGTACGGTCCCAGTGGAATAAATCTGCTCTACATCGCCTGTTTCGAAACTGTCGTCGTTGCCTGGGTGTATGGTGAGTTCCTGCGGAGAGTGGATTCTGTGGGATTCTGTACATACGTATGTATAGTGTTCCCTGAACATTTGTATAGACCAGTCAGTCATAACACTGATAGGTGAGGTGAATAACACTGATACCCAGAGGGATATATTATGCTGTAAGTGAACAGTCAGTTCTTGAATTTGATTTGTTGGGAAGCAGGAAAATGGGTGAGTGGAAGAAGTGATTTTGGCAAGAGTTAAATTGTGACAACTGCATCAGAGCACCTCTTTAACAGGTATTGTGGTGTGTTACTGGTATGCAGTGGTTAGTATCTACCAAAAATGTTCCAGTGAAAGACAAGCAATGAGTCAAGTAGTAAGCAGTAAAGGCTCATTGAAGGCTAGTCCTACTGTAAAACAAATAGCTGAAAAGGTTAAATTAACTATGATAAAAAGGTGTTAGATCATATTACCTTGCAATGTATGGGGCAGTCTAGCTGCAGATTGGTCAGAGTACCCATGCTAACCCCTGTTCACCGCTGAAAGCACCTGCGGTGGGCATGTGAGCATCAGAACTAGACCATGAGTCAGTTGAAGAAGGTGGTCTATTTAATGACTAGTTCAAGATGATGTTATATTGTGGGGCCAAGGGGTCCTTTGTTTTGCTCTCTGAAACTGGTACAAGGGTTAACATGCTGTTAAATGGTTATGGAATGAGTTATGATGTTTTGACAGTTTAACTTCTTTTTTTTTAAATGATGGCCTTGTTAGCCATATGTGAGGCTGTAGTATCCTACACTGAAATTAACAGTGTAAATAAAAAAAATAATCTGGCAGAGGTACATCAGCTTTACTCTGAAACATCCTCATCCTATTTCACCTTTTTTGACACCGTATGGATAATGTTTACTGGGGAAGAGGTGACAGTTTGATCCAAGACAAGCCAGACTCCCCAACTCCTGCCCACATAGACGCAGAAAAAGAATAAAGTCATTAATTAAAAACTTTAATTTGCAAAAAATAAACAGTGGTTGTAAGTTGGGAACCACTGCTCTAGGCAATGTTCTCCTGGAACACCTTGCATTCATACTCATGTTACTGTGCCACGTACCCCTTCTTAAACACTGTTACAGACCAAATACATCCCTCTTTTATGTGTGATTTGTGCTTTTAATACTATAACTCTAAAATATATGTTTGCCAGTACTGTCCATGTTAGTTTGTCAGAAATAGTCAGTGGAGAGAGAGATGATGCAGCTCGAACCACAGGGGCATAAGGTCATAAGGTTGGCCATCAAAATGCTGTGAGCCTTTCTTACTGCAATTGGTAGAGACGACTAATTCTGATTACCTAAAATGAGAGAAATAAAGGAGATTAATAAGCAGGATGGCACTGCAGGTGCAGACCGTTTCTATGACAACATCGAGGACATGATAGGATATCCTCCCATTCCTGTGCTGAAGTACTGCTGGCTCTTCATCACCCCGTTCATCTGTGGGGTGAGTCACAATTTCACTCTCTTCTCCCTACTTTTCATCTGCTCTTGCATTCTTTTCCATTCCCCTGGTGGCTTATTCTCTCAGCTTTTTGCCTCATATCTCATTCATGGTACACTGCACACAATTATTAGAAAACAAATGGATGAGGTGTAAAATCGTTACAGTGATTGCTAGACCAAAATTCACAGTTCAAACTTTCACTTTACCCAAACGAAATTGTTCGGCTAAGGCAGGTTTGTATTGCATCGGAGCTACGTTGCTAATGTAATGCAATTGAAATGTCAATCCATTAACACTGCAGACTCCACAGACTCCACAATCACCACACACTTACTGATGTTGTAAACATCTGATAGAAATCTACTTGTTCGGTTCATTGGTTGACTTCTTAATTATGTCTGTGGCCATTCTGACACATTACAGCTTAAGTCCAGTGGTTAAACTAGTAGGAAATCTCTAACCTAGACACAATTAGGAAAAGCAATGCTGCTTTCAATAGGGCATTTAAATGAATCCAATTGTTTCGACCAAAATAAAATAATACTGTGACGAGCAGTGGAAGGAGGTGAGTCGACACGCCGGGAACTTGGATTTTCTTAGCTTTTATTTCTTCCACACCGCACAGCAGCACACAGCTTCACACAGTAGCAGCGCACACAGACACACTGCACACAGACACGGGCGCAGCAGCGCACACAGCCCACCCTGCTCCTGTGCTGTTCCAACTCCGACTGAGGAGCCCACCCTCGTGGCCCCTCCCCAAACACTCAGTCTCCCGCCAGAATGATGATGAGCTCATCACCCCCCCACACATCACGTACACACAATAACCCAGACATAACCCCAAATTAACCCCTTATCTACCACACAGTTCAGTCCTGCCTGCCAGCTCGCCACAATACATTAAACAGATTTTAACGCAAATGCGATTCAATAGATTTATAAAGAAACTAAATATTACAGCCACGTGTTTAGCTCCCAAAAGATTCCCTTAAATTTATCCATACAGTTTTTGGCCTTTGTTTTGGATATTACTGATTTTATCTATGCAATGCAGAATGTATGAGTTTAAATATGTGTTATGATTTAAATATGGATTTAGTGCTAAGAGTCACATACTTTACTCCAGTGTAAAACTAAAGAAGCAAACTTACAGCTAGTAAAACCAAACACACCTTTACTGATGGGTTGCATTCAGGGAAATTTCTGTAAACTTTATTTTTGGCCAAACAATCACTTTAAGGGCCAGACACAAGGATCCAACTGTTCACTTTTGTTTAGTCTAAACTCTTTCTCTGCCTCTCTCTCTCAGGTCACACTTCTGTATATTATCAGCAGTGGTCCCATGAGCTCTTCTGTTGACTTTGTGCCCAGTTGGGGGTCCACCATAGCTGCCTTGCTCGCTCTTGCTCCAATGATATGTGTTCCTGCCTTTGTCTTGATCTCTTTCAGAAGGGTAAGTGCACTATGCACCATGTCTAAAATCATTCATTAATTCACTCAGTCATTCACTCATTCATTCATTCATCAATCCAATTTTGAGCCCTTCTGTCATTCAGAATCAAAATCAGAAGACTTTTGATGTGGGAAGAAATTGCTCGCGTTACGACTGCACAGAGAGACAGAAACACAAAGACAAGCACAAGATAAAATATTAAGACAAAATAAATCAAATAAAAACTGCAGAAACAACTCAATATGGGATACACTATGCTGGGTATAAACACTACAGATAAGTGAATTACTTGTGCAATGCATTTAACTGATTTCAGTACCATATGGGTCATTTTTACATGAATAAAGTTACAGTGCTCTCAGTGCGACTGTAATTGTACAAGATTTTTTTATGTTTATGGTTTTCATATTTGAATTAAGCAAATTCAGTGCATCACACATATTCAGAACGCCTTTCATCTTATTCTATATGTTGGTAGTATTAGTTCAGTTAGAGGAACAATAAAATAACCATAGTCTTAAGTACTATCCTAAATAGGGATGCAACGAAACCAAAAAATGAAAATGAGGAAGGTTTTGCCCGAAAACCAAAGCAGAAATGCCAAAAGAAATTATTAAATTATTAAAATAATAAATCTGTTACAAAACTATGAAAATGTTTATTTAAAATAAATTTTTAAAATAAAATTTGAAATAAAATATTCTACTTAGCCCCACTAATGAATAGCCTAAAAGCAAGATAGCTGATATATTATACAATTAAATATCTTCTCTCATAAAACAAGTTAACGGTCTGATCTCAGCCATGCGGTCCCTGCGTGCCCTGCCCCGCCCCCTCGACTTCACGGCCCGCCCCTTGTTTCAGCATGCTAGAATGTTCAGCATTCCGCCCATTGACTCCAAATTTTAATACCAAGATTATATTGAGATTAACGGGGTTAAAAAAAATTATCTATTCCCACCTCTAATTAAAACAAAACCTGGCATAGCCCATATAACTGTAATCACTGAAAAAAGACAAAACACAGATGGAGTGGGTGTGCTCGAAGGGCCTTGCCTCTTCTGTGCTTTATACTTTTCTGGCGATTGGGATGTTTTAATTTTGTATAATAAATTAATATAGTTATATAGTTAAATTTGTGGATGCGCCCCCTCTAGGAAGTTTGGCATTGCACGCTTTACAAACAGCTTTCTGCGTTTCTTTCTTATATATATTTAAATGCGCTCACATGGCAGACATGTTTACTCTAATCCATCACTGTTTCGGTGGCTGAAAATTCAGTGAAACACTAATCCTAATAATTCATTTTGCTGAAAAATCTGGACGTTTTTGTCTTTATTTGATCACATTTTGTTAAAAATGAGATGGATGCTGGCATTCAGTGATTGTTACATAATAAAGTGCATTAGTTGCTATTATCTACAGTGTAGTTAGCACAGCTAAGTGCATTAACTACTTTGCTGCTGTTATACTGCATGATACTGAGAAAAATAACATGTGCAGATACCTGGTGTACTGCAGGATATGGTTACGCTATTAACATCCTACAATGCGAGGCATGTATAAAAATGCAGAGCAGGCCCAGATAACCTTGATTTTTGATCAAGATGAAAATATCTTTTGAAAGTGTGTTTGAATGTGTTCTCATTATTGAGGCATGAATAACAAGAACTGGTGTCAAAAAAGAGATATGGGCTGATGAGTCATCCATCACATTCTTCACAACTGAGTGAGATCATGCAAGGCATACACTGAGATTTTTCTGTCATGATTCCATGAAAATGTCAGTGTTGCTGCTGTTCTAAGAGTGAGAGTGTTACTGCTGTTTCAGCTGTTATGAAGTTCTTCTGTCCATTTTTATAGGTAACTCTGTGTGTCATACATTGCCAGAAACCATATTCGAAAAAATAAATGCTATTTGAATGATTTTGTCATGCAGGATGTTAACTGGCGAGGTATGTCATAGCTTCTGATACTTGTTAGCTACAGTGCAAAAGTTAAGGTAACTTAAAATACAATTTAATCAAAATATGTTCTGTGATCACGATTTAAAGCTTTTTTCATGCTAGGACATCACTTCACTTTTTCATTCTAGGACCTCACTGCCTTACTTATTTTAATACGCATGGCGCTACATCGCCAGTATCTGCACTAACTGGTGACTGTTACTGATGGTTGGCGGTAGCGGTGTAGTGGGTAGGATACTTGCCTTTAGACCAAGAGATCATGGGTTCAAATCCTACATTCATCACACCACCACTGGGTTCCTGAGCAGGTTGCTCCAGGGAAACGGTCCCCTGTAGTTAGGGAATGGATGTTGCTTTTTAATGAACGCGTCTGATATGCCGTTAGGGTTAGGTTAAGGTAAGGAATCAACTCATTATTTCTCTCCTACTCTCCCTCAGTTACCAGTTACTGCTGATACTGGCGATGTTACGCAGTGCGCCTTAAAATGCATAGGGTAGTGAAGTGTTGTCCTAGCACATAAAAAAAGCCCTAATTCGTGATCGCAGCACGTATTTGGTGATGGCTGCATGGAAACTCGTGAGACCAGGCTCGATAACTAGACACCTGACATGGCTGAGCAGCTTCATCTTGGGTGAGGGGCTAAAGATAAGTGAGTGCCCACCACACAGATTATACCTGCTCATTGGTGATCATTGATGAATCTGCTAATGAATGAATCAGAGAAACAGATGAACTACAGGCTAGTTCATGTGCTCGCCAACTCTCTGCTCTGTGTGTCCTTCTGCAGGGTCCTGGTCAAATCCGCCCTTCTCCTGACCTGCAGCAGGCACACCCACGCAAGCCTCGGCTGACCCTCTGCAACAATGTGATCATTAAGCGACAGAGGCCCATCAACAGAGCGCTAGATAAAGTTGGAGAGACAGAGAAAAACACCACAGAGGAGGACACCAATGAAGTGTAAGAAGCAGAAGGACATGGCCTGCAGAAAGCCTCCAACCTCACTGTCTGACATCTTCAGTGCATTCATGCAACCTCAAGCACAATCAACCTCAAGCACTGACTATTTTACATCGCACATAACATACAAAATGCTCCGGTGGCAGTATGAGCATACAACATATTCTGCTCCTAGAACAGTGACCTGCACAATACCTTTTAACAATGAGTACAACCTAAACATTGTCCTCATCCGCTGGATGAAGAGCCTTTTATGATCAGTTTGTATTCCATTATCAAACATATAAGCCCAATTCGGAAATAGCCTTGTTAGTGCTAGTGTTTCTAGCTTACATTTTCATCCAGTACCAAAGAGCAAGAGCTTTGTGCTCTTGTCTTTTAAGGTTGCTATAACAGACAATTTAGCAACTGCCTGATCCTAAAGCTTTAGCTTCCGTTACACAGTATGAAAAAAGGTACATGTTAGGTATTGGTTTCCATACTTTGATTTTGTTTCATATTTTCATAAAAAATGCAGCTGATCAGAATATCAGCAGAATTCTCATGTGCACCACTGTTCTAGATTCTACATTTGCTTTCATAGTATCCAGCTCTTAGCAATTTTTCAAAGGACCACTGATGCAGGTACTTACGCCTAGTTGATTTCACACATCAGCATTGGCATGGAACTGTCTTTTTTATCTTTCATGCCTTATTAGCTCTTTTACCAAGAATATGCTAAGTGAACAAAAGTATTGGGACACACCTCATAATTATTAAATTCAGGTAGCCCCTTACTTCTATTGTTAGGCAATCCTGATGCTTCAGCATACCAAGACATTTTGAACAACTTTTGGGCATAACTGTGCCCCAGCGCACAAAGCAAGGTCCATTAAGAAATCTATGTATTTGAATGCAATGTCATTAAAGTCTCTGTTGGTACAATGGTCAGGCATCCCAATACTTTTGGCCATGAAGTGTATCTTGTGGGTTTTAGGTAAAAATGCTCCTGATAGTATTACTGTCGATAATACGGGTATCGAGGAGACAGCTATCATGATGTTACACTAATTTTCATCTCTTTACATTTTGGTATTTTCTTCAATTAGACATTAGCACTCATTAACAGAGTTGAGGCTTGCCAAAAAAGTCCACTCTGTTATTACACACAGTGTTATTCGTTGTGCAGTCATAGCTTCTCTGAAAAATATATCTTTCTACAACACAGACTCCAGTAAAAGTGTATGTGAGACAAATGTACTATTTGTAACAGAAAATAGTTTAAACTGAAAGTAATAACAAAAACAAAAGACTCATGACCATGCAGCCTTGCTGTGCCATTTCTATGCAGTAGCTGTGGTTAATGGGCAGTTTTACTGCTTTTTGGTTTACCACTATCATGTACGAAATAAATGGTAATGTTTTGCACTCACAACACCTTTCCAAAAACATTCAGCTTTGCCAGCTGTCATTATTTTTCTGTTAATTAATCCATTTCCAGTAATCTGGCCTCCCAAAAAAGTTAGGTACATTGCTAAATTGATCTTACTGGGATTTGATCTCAAGATCACCTAACTTTGTCCTGTTTAATTATAGTTAATTTACAGTTAATATGTTCAACTTTAAAATATCCAGTAAATACTACAGCTGCAATAAGGTTTGCTATCCATACTGGCCTTTATTGCTGATGACTACTTAAGAAGTGGTGTAAGAATTGAACATTTCTGTGACAAAAAGTAAAATGGGTGATATGGGTTTTAACTATATTTCTATATGGCACTGCTATATAACAATGCAGATGTTACTTAAATGATAAGAGTGTTGTATTTCTGTATTTGTGGGGTTTCTGAATCTTTTGAATTCATTTAGTGTAACTTTTTATACTGGGGAAATTTTGACGTTCTTATGTTTCTTTTTGTTGTCCCTGAACAACCTTTGAACCTATATTTTTAATAAAAATACTGTAGTCAATAATAATCTTAGGGTTGTCAATCTTGACAAAATCTTTTTTTAAAAGAAATGACATTTTATTGCCAACACAAGACAAGTCTATTTCGATTATTTAGTCTACTCGATAAATGCATACTCTCAATGTTTTTCTTGTATTTATTAGATGCATAAACAGTATAGTCTAACAAAATAATAACAGATTTGTGCCACAAACTACTTTCTGAACAAGCAGGCACTTGAACTATTCATACTTTGATTAAACAAACAATAATGTGTTTATCAGTCCAAGCTGAGTTCTGAATAAACACACACTTGCTGGAAGGAGAAAAATACAAGTCAGCAGGAACATTGTTAAAATCTTTAAATGAATCGCCAGCAATGTCCTATAAGAGCACACAAAAAAAGAATTTTACCTATTTTCTCCACTAAATTGAGAAACTGAGAGAGGAGCCTTTCTCTGGTAATTAATCACAAATTAATAAATGAATAAAAAGTTTAAATAAAAACCAAATATGTTCAACTACATTGTTTAACTTTCTCAATGAAAGGAATTTTTCTGTGTCTAGAAATATGAGTAATTATTGGTGTTTAGCAATTCCAGTTCAGGTAGACACCCCCCAATAATGGAAAGAATAGGAACTGACCAGCACATAAATACACTCAGGTTTTTCCACTCTGATAAGGATGTGTTCTAAGTAAATGTCTATGTGCTTTTTCCAGTTGTTTGTAAAAAAAAATATCAAATCATAATTTGGACAAAAGCTGATCTTTATTCCAAACAAGACACTCTGATGAACATGAAGTGGATTGCTGAAGTTAAATAAAAGTTTAGAACATAGTTGTCTTATGCTAAATAAAAGTAAATTGCAAATTTACATTTTAATAGTCTGCAAGGTGTCCCTAAAGGCACTCCCAAAACAGACTGAGGATGAGCAAAATAAACAGAACCACTGCTACAGGTTCAGTGCTGCACTACACAACTGTCTAAAGCACCAAGGAGGGTGTGATGAACAGATAACATGATCTTTTTCATCCTCTTGCTTTTGTTTTTTCACTCTTTCCATCGGGCGTGCCCTTTAATTACGATGGTCCATGTCCGTCACTCATCCATGTAATCCAAACAGGCACTCAATTATCAGACCATTTCACCTGCCAGTCTCATGGCAAAGCTGGGAGTCGTTTTAGGAAAAGGCCAGCTTTAGGGAGTGGTTTCAGTTGTTAACCAATGAAACATTAAGAATGAAGATGGATGTGACTTTTGAGGTCCGCATAGAACCAATTAAAAGAGTTGAATCAAGGTGGGTTTAACTGAAAATAAACTGGGTCAGTGCGGGTTATTAAAGGCTTTATATGGAAAGTATTGTGACGAGCGAGTGGATCAGGAGACACCAGACCAGCAGCAGGAATCATTTTCAGAGTTTTTATTTTGTTGTTTTCCCCAACACACCGACACAGCTCTCTCTCTCACACTCCA
>JBBPCW010001627.1:0-10068 GCA_037974425.1 Phenacogrammus interruptus
TGTGTGTGTGTGTGTGTGTGTGTGTGTGTGTGTGTGTGTGTGTGTGTGTGTGTGTGTGTGTGTGTGTGTGTGACTGCCTATCTGATGCAATGATTACTGGAAGGTTTATTCCAGCGTTGCTCAGATGATGTTTCAACAGAACCTGCATATTGAAGGAACACTATTTTAGCTTAAACCTGCCCTCCATACGCCTGGCTGTGTTGATCTGTGGTTCAGTAGCCTTTAAGAGTGAAACACAGGGACTGATTTGGTCTCTTTTAAGGCTTGAAATAATTGAAATAGAACATTAGATGTATGACCACAAAGGTTCAGGCAAAGCCTGCTTGTAGACATCATCTAAAAGTGCTCTGAATAATACCACAGCAGCCATCACTGTGTTCATAGGCAAAGAATTTGATCTGCCCTGACTAGAAAAACAGAAAACGAATCTGTGACAGGTCTGTTTTGCTTGTCTTGTTTATTGTGCGGCAAATTGTTTTGTACTGTCACTTTGTCACTTCTTTTTTCTGTGTCTATTGATAAATGTGCATTTAAAACTGAGTGAATTCTTACAATGTGTTTCAAGCTGTCCCATATAACATTTTCTAATGTGTTTGCCAATGTATTATAAAATCGAAACAGAATATAAATTAGTTTATAGCACTGGCACACAACAGAGCATAGTTAAGGTGGAATCGCTTTGTGCTCCTGATGAAAGCCAATAAAGCAGAACCGGAGTTTCAAAGAATTTGATCCAATTTGTTCAATTTCCTTCTGTTTATTGATAACAAACTGTGAAATCTCACAAGCATTTTGCAACTTACGTTGTGTTGGCCCCTCTCCACCGTGCCTGTTTTATTTTCTCAGCTGTTCACTCACAGTGGACCCAGTGTACAGCACCCTGACGCCAACAAGCACATGTAAGAATCATTTAAGTCCCAGCTGCGTAAATCATTAACACAAAAGACTGTAAAACTGTAACTCTGTGTTCCTTCATGCACTAGAGTTCCCTGAAAAGCCAAATCTACACAAAAGGATTTCTACAAAGTCATGTTACATTAAGAAAGTCCCTTTATTAAATGTTGAGAGATGAACAAAACTGCACTGATCAATGACCAAGCAGTCCATGGACACCCTGGCAGCACAATTCTTTAACTTCGGCTTAAGCCATCCAGTGGGAGTGTGTGTTAATGTGTGAGTGGGGGATGGGCATGATATGTGACAGGCAAAGTATTCAATAAATTATGTTTTTATTGGCAAAACAATGCCAATAAAATATCTAACAGTGTATTATTTAGCAGATCAGAAATGTGAAAGGATTAGACTGTGGATATACACCAAAGGGTGCTCTGCATTACATTACTATAGTCTATGGAGTGGTTTCCCAGACTGGGATCAAGCCTAGTCCTGGACTATACACTATTCTGAATGGAGATTTTCCATTAAAAGACATATACAGTCCAGTCTTGATCCCTGTCTGGGAAACTGGCACCAAAAGTGGAAGTTGAAATCTTTCAGTAGGGAGTGCATATTTCTGCCTCTCTTTCAAACTATATCACCATTTAACTACACAAACATAGCTGTGTATTGTGTGTATTGTGTGTATTTGCTTGTTACCACCAGTGTCATGAATCACAAATATTTACCGAACTCGATTCTTCATATTTTATTGTAGTCTCAGATGACCTGTCCATGTCCTGCCCACAAATGCGTCCAACCTTGGCAACTTTCCGAAGCTGCACAAACTTCAGAGAATGTTGGCACTGATCATGTGTTAATCCTATTCAAAATCCTAATTTAGTCTTGTGCAAAAAATTTGAATTATTTAAATCGGGCAGCTATAATATTTCTTTGGGATTTTGAGTTTCTATTTTAAAATGCTACGTTACTGAGCAACTCATTAAAACTATAGATTGGAAACCATGTCAGTGTGGCTTAATTACATGAAAAAACTGTGCTTGATCTGTTCATCTGTTTCCATGATGAAACTGAATCCAGTCCTCAGGATTTTAAAGTGGTTTCCAATTAGATACAGAATAGAGTTTAGGGCATTGCGCATTGATTTCCATTAGGATTTGTTTAGCATTATGGTTCTAAGTAGATATAAGAATGAGATTTAGTCATTATGCTGCCCTCTGCTGGAACCAGCTCCTCATGGAAATCAGGTCTGCCAGTTAAAAAAGAAGCTAAATACAGCCTTCAGTCAACCATTTATCTGTATTCCTTTATATTGCTTTCTTAACTTTTTTAATGTATTCTTTACTTCTATATCAGCTTTAGTGCTTGCTTTATTTCTTACTTTTCTTTTTATTCTTTGTATGCTCTGTAAAGACCTGTATGACCTCTGTATGATAATGTACAATGTAAATAAACTTTCCTTGCAACACAGTTTAGTGCTGTTTGGCTGAATTGAATCTGCTGCTCCAGTGATCTTGCAGTCACCTGCAACCTGCTATGTGGATGGCAGTAAAAGGAGTTTGATACAGAAGAGTAAAAGCTGGCACAAGCAGCTGTTAAACAGCTGTTAGGATCTGCTGGGTAATATTAGAAAATTACCAGCCTCACATGAAGACAGTCTGTAGGACCTCCTTTCGCCCAGTAAACAAGCTTCTGTTTTATTTTATTTTCCGTTGGCCTGGTAACATTACTCTGATTTTTCGATCATGTGATGCAGATTTCCAAAAAGCTGCATTAAAACACACCTGAATAATGAATGTCAAATTTATAAAAGAGCTATTCACAGTTAGGTTGACTACAATTTTACCAACAGTGTGTAAAGCTTGTCAAACATGGCAAAAGTGACTTTGAACAAACACGTTGGTGGCATATTTTTTAACTGATAATAGCATACTTTACTTTAAACAAGAAGGGCAACATCCATAAAGCCATATGATGCCTAGATAAGTCTTGTATGAAGTAAACCTACATAATTAGAAAGGCTTCTGAGAGTTATTAATTCATTAAAAAATCATGATCATAAAGGTTACTGTCTTCTGTTTTCTCATCATAAAGTGTGATAATAATGAAGGCTTGTTGGGATAACTTTTTTTTTTAAATAAATGTTTGTATGTGGTAATGTCACTGGAATCTGAAAAATCAATGATGGAACTGATGGAACAGTTAAGATTTGGCTTTCAACTGAAATGATTTGCCACTCCTTCAGTTGTTGATGACCCCATTGATCCAACTGTTGTAGTTCCTCACTTTGGTGTAGACACCAGGGTAGAAGGGATTGGCACAACCTATTCCCCAAGACACAATACCTTCCAGGTTTCCATTGCACATAAGGGGTCCGCCAGAGTCACCCTGAGAACAAGCAGCACAATTTTCAGTTTTATGTAGCTAAATGTATTTTGTACAATTTAGTGCAAATGTCCAGAGAAATGTACATAAAAACCTATAAAATCATCTCTATCTAATCAACTGTACTGCCAGGACTGCTATAAGACTCAAACTGTATTAGACTTCTCTCAAAGCCAGGAAAGCAGTCAGGATTACTGCAAGTCAAAAATGGGTTTGGACATGCAAATAACACACAATAAAATAGCTTCCCTTAACACTAGAATGGCTGGCAGCAGGATATGATGTAATTTCATTAGGCTCAGAATCGAAGTTGCGTCTATTGGCCTATTGGAGCAGTGAGCATGCTCTGTAAGAGACATACGGGTGTGGTGTAGACACATGCACACACATATTTTACATATTGTTGTCGTTTTATACTGTTGTGCTTGAGAGACACCATCGACCGAAGTCCTTGTATGTGTTCGCTCACATACTCTGCCAATAAATGCGATTCTGATTCTGAAATGTTGACTGGCGCTGTACAGCAAGCTCTGAGTCCAAAGTCTGCTGTGTCTTCTGGCTGCAGCATGCGTGGATATATGCCGGCAGGCTGCAGGACTAAACGCCCAAACATACTGCAGCAGCATCATATCAGAAATCGTCTTGTGCGAAACAGGGCACTGCGTCAATTGACGCACGCAGCCATTATAGGTATAGCCAGTTAGCAGCCATTCTAGAGTTAACACCTCACAAGAACTGGGGCTACAGTTGTGGCCTAAAGTTTTGAGAATCCCACAAATATTGAAGATTGACCCTTCAGTGTTCTTTTTTGGTATGATTATAAGCTTTTCATGAGTTTCAAATACTTTTATTGACAATTACAGCAAGTTTATGCAAAGAGCTAATATTTGCAGTGTTGGCCCTTCTTTTTCAAGACCTCTGCAATCCGCCCTGACATGCTGTCAATCAACTTCTGGGCCAAATCCTGACTAATGGCAACTCATTTTTGCATAATCAATGCTTGAAGTTTGTCAGAATTTATAGGGTTTTTGTTTGTCCACCCACCTCTTGAAGTTCTCAGTGGAATTAAGTTCTGGGAGTTTCCTGGCCACATACCCACATTTTTGATGACTTGTTCCCTAAGCTGCTTCAATATCACTTTTGCCTTATGGCATGGTGCTCCATCATGCAGGAAAAGGCAAGTTCTTCATCAAACTGTTCTTGGAGGGTTGGGAGAAGTTGCTCTTGGAGGGTGTTTTGGTGCCATTCTTTATTCATGGCTGGGTTCTTAGGCAAAATTGTGAGTGAAGCCTGAAGCCTTCTTCACAACAACAACTCTCCTTCTTAATGATCTAATAAATGGTTTCTTTAGGTGCAGTCTTACTAGTAGCAATATCCTGTGAAGGCTGAGAAGCAATTTTTATACAAAGAACTTTTCATACAAATGACTGCATGTGTTTCCTTGCAGGTATCCATTGTTAAGAAATGAATGATTTCAAGCACCTCTCTCCTTTCAAAGCATGTGTTCTAGCTCAATCAAAATGACAGAGTGACCTCCAACCTTGTCCTTGGCAACACTCTCACCATCTGAAATGATATCAGTGTCATTTTGTGGCACAGCTAAAATGCAGTGGAATTTGTTTTTGGGATTAAGTTCATTCTCATGGCAAAGCGGGAATTTGCAATAAATTGCCATTCATCTGATCACTCTTCAGAACAATTTTGTAAAAAATTGTAAAAAAAATTGTAAAACATTGTAAAAAATAACATTTGTGTTATTCTCAAAACTTTTGGCAATGACTGTAGACCATCGAATACAACTACTAATGAAGGGGTTTAAAGGAATGTCAATCAATCTTCCAAATTTGTGTGCCGTCTGGCTCCACAGTTCACCCCCTTGCCACCGTGGGTGCTTTAGGTCATTAGCTTAGGTTAACTGGGTGTTGCTGACCCTGGAAAACAGAATCCAAGGCATTACACTGCCTGGAAAAGGACATGGGTGGTGACATGTCCACACTGGCAAATTTATCGACTTATTTTTGAGACTTTTTAGTGGAGTATACCACTAATGTGTATGAATTTGTCTGTCATTGAATGAAATTTGGTGAAACTTTGAAACATCCACATTTACAAGGAGTATCTGAGCACAGCGTTAATCACTGAGCAACAAAACTCACAGGACTGTGTAGTGATAGCTAGTAGTCTTGCTGGTAAGCCTACCTGGCAGGAGTCTTTTCCACCTAAGCGAGAGCCTGCACAGATCATATTCTCAGTGACCCTCTGGCCATAATAATACTGACAGGCTGGGATGAAGTCCACATCCACAGCTCGCAGTACAGGCGAAAGATAAAAACTGTAGAGGCGTGTGACCCCCCAGCCGCTCACAGTGCAGCTGGTGCTGTAGTCCAGAGGAGCCGTGTCCACATCTGGGAGAGGAGCCGGCTGCACGTAAGCGTTCAACGAGGCTGGACGACTCAGCTGAGAACACGATACAACCACAAGAAAAGAGAGACGTTCTTATATGCAGCTATTGAAATTATTTGATTTTTTTGGGATCTATGCTTATATAAAAGAAGAATTACTTTCTATTGTATTACAATAAATGTGATGGTTCTTGTTCACAGAATACTTGAAATCTTAAACTAAGCATCATAAGAACTTCTTGGTATCTGCTTTATAATATTTTTAAAAAGTTACAGTATGGTTCAAAATTCAGAGACCATTCATTTATTTAATTTCCAGTCACAACAGCCAAAGTTATTCTGTTTATATATATTTTCCACTGACATTATGTCTAATCCTGGAAAAAAGAAAAAAGAATGACTTGTACTTAATGTCCATTTGATTGGAATGTCAAGCCCTACTTACCTTGAGAAGCATGATGTCATTATTGTAGGTTTTAGAGTTGTAAGTAAGACTGGTTACGATTCTGGACACGTTGTATACTTGCTCAAATCCGTCCTCAACAACCAGGTTATGCTCACCCAAAACCACCTGAATGACATTACTCCTGTCCAGAGGAAAGCATATTAAATCATACATTTAGTTCACATGAAATGTAGATTATTGTTTTTTTGTATTTTACAATCATTATTTATTTATTTTTTTAATCTGTGTTACAGAGAGTTTATGATTTATTTTTTTACTTGTTTATTACTACCCATTACCTCTTAGAAAATGAGGTTTGCTCTCCTATAAATAATGGTCAATTCTCAGTGACTGTTAGGAAATACAGTGTGTACACATCTGGGATTTCAGTGAGTACATAGACTATGAAGTGAATTCAAACACTCTCATTGTGATCTTTTAAATTTGGCTGCTTCGGACCTGCTGTTCACTTGAATGCAGTACTCACGGTCTCCAGCAGTGGGCAGCAGACACCACCCACTGTTGGTTAATGAGGGTTCCTCCACAATAGTGCGATCTGTCAAACTGAAGAGAGGCCTGGTACTTGATGGAGTGAGGCACCACTTCTTGTCCCCCAATGATCCTTTGGGGAACTGTGTCTTGGCTTAAGACTGATTGAAGGCACACAATGATATGATGGTACACAGCAGTGCTACATATCTATTTATTGGCCTCTACTAGTAAGTTAGCAGCATGAATGAATTCAATATAGAACCCCTCCCCACAACTTTGTTGTAGTAACACCACTCGAAATACTGGATCCCTCACTCTAAGAACACAGACTCACTGTTGCTGATGCTTGGCTTTGGGCGTGGTGACCTTAGGCTGATGTGTGACTGATGCGTGACTTTTCATTCTAATGGTGATGCTTTTTAATGAAGACATAAAAGCTGTTTGCACAACTGAACACCTGTTTTAGAAATGAGGGCCTGTTTACAAGGGCTGTCTGAATATGTCTGGAAATGTAGCATAAGACTATGAGAAACATATAAAACACTGTATATATATGTAAATGACTGTAGTACATATTCATGATCTGTTTGGGTTTAAACTAGTCTCCATCCCATCATAAATCGTATCATTATCACTGATATCATTAGCATAAATTATAGTTAAGAGCATTCATTTACATTTTACAGCAGAGCAGCATTGATCAGGCTGCATGACATCTACATAAGCCTTTCATGACAACAGGCATACGTCTGTATAAATATTTATAAAGGATTATTCCCACAAGCATCAGTCTTAAGCGAAGTGTTGCATAGCGCTTTTTTTTTCAAAGAGCTTTTCTTCTTCTTATATTATTTTAGGTGACTTTCCCATTGGTTGTCCTGTTACTAGAGGTGGGCATAGATTAATATTTTTAACGCCGTTAACGGCGTTTGTAATGTTGGCGTTAACGGCAATATTTTTTTTGTCGCGCGATAAGAATCTCGCGCCATTAACGCACGTCAACGCCGGCCCAATACTACCTATTACATAGTCGGAAAGGCTCAGGTTTGCATCCGAGGGCCATGTCCTCTCTAATATTTACATTGAAAGAAGGCAGAAAGTCTAGGGATGTGTCTCAGCTGTGGAATGAGGCACCTACCGTGGACTGTGAAAGTCAAGACGAGGAACGCTTTGCCCCAGATTTGAGCCATATCACCAGACTGGGGAGAAGACACGAATGTGGTAAAAGCCGGGTGTCATTTTAGAAGAAAGTGTAAGATCTCATGATTTACAATGACAGCCATGCATTTCAGGCCAACAGTGTCTGTTTGCATCTCACATATCTTCTTGTCAGCCTGATTTATCACAGTGTGCTGCTGGAAGTTGGATCTGAAGGCTTTTGTCAGTGAAGTGTAGTTCAATTATAGGAAGTGACATAGATGAAAAATGCACGAGCCACCATATTCCCCCACAAACTGAATTTGACTTTCAATTATATGTGGCATGATTTCACACAGGAAACTTTGAAAGATGTCGAAAAAGGGAACAAAAATGCTTAATAACTCACCACAGACAGTCTCTTGGTCCTGGGACAGGTGCAGCTGGGACTACCTGCCCTTCCCTTAATGCTTTTATAACAGACCCATGTCTCTTTGTGCTCAGCTTTTGTTAGGATGCTGTGTTGTCTCAGAATGCACTGAGACCACAGCCCAGAGCTTGACCCAGTACATGACAAAGCAAAGGGGTCCCTTGGTGTCTCACATACGATTCAGAGCTTTTTTCTCAGTCTTGCCGAGACGACTGTGGGCGTGAACGTTAAAGGCCTGTGGGGAGAGGCGGCTGCAGGTTTGGGTTACAGTCAAAACAGTTCACTGAGGTGCAGGAAGCTGCAATAGTAATGTAAAATGGCAAAAGGTGATAAATTTTCATGATGGGGCACATGTGAGTTAAAGAAGAAACATGCACCTAAAGCTCAGTTTGGCATTTTAAAAGTTCAGTGAGAGAATACAGAGGTAAAACATTGGCGTTCACTTGGGATGGATTATACGCTATATGGACTAATTATTGGGACCTGGACTAGGACCTTATTTCCAGTGAAGGATAATCTTAACCCATTTAATCCCACCGGCAACGATTGTTGCCGTTGTTTTTTTTGTTTTTTTTGGAAGCTCTTAAGGTGATGTTTTTAAAAAAAGTGAAAAGGTTGTCTTCTCTAAATTGCATAAATGCCACGTGACTGGTGTGAATGGAGATATGACCACGCCCCTTTACATCCTGCCTGCACCTCTGGAAAGAGATGTCTGCCTCAAACTTGTACAAGAGGAAGTTCATAAATTCCTTAATTAACAGACATTACTAAAATATTTTGAACACATCTTTTCTAAAGGGTCTACTACTAATATTTAATGAGAATTATATTCCTGCATGCATCTCTTCACCGTAAGAAGAGTAAATGTAAGCAACATTTGTTGCCGCTAGCATAACACATAGTCATAGTGCTAGTTATGCTAGCCGTGAAAGGTTTTGGCGTTTATTCTATTTATCTTTATCTATGTTTTTTTTCTACACAACTTAAAACTGTCAGAGGTCAGGCCAGGGGGTGTAACATGTGATCTTGGTGGGAAGAGCGGCCTCCCTTCGGGGGGTGACCAGCTGGGTTGCTGCGGTGGGATCCGCCATGCTGGAGGACGGGCCTTGGGGTCTTGGATCTCCACCGAGTATAAAACCTACATTTTCAGTACCATAACCACCAGGAAATTAGGGAAGTCTAAGGAGTAAAATGTATGCACTTATTTTGCAGGGAAAAATTTGGGATTAAACGGGTTAATGCTCCAGCAGACCAAGACATTCTGGACATCGCTGTGCTTCCAACTTTGTGAACCCAGTTTAAGGAAGAACCTTTTCTATTCCAGCATGACTGTGTCCCAGTGCTCCATGAAGACATGGCTGGAGGAGTTCAGTGTGGAAGAACTTGACTGGCCACACAGAGTCCTGTCCTCAACCCCATCCAACACCTTTGGGATGAACTGGAACAGAGATTGTGATCCAGACCTTCTCGTCCAACATCAGTACCTGACCTTATCGCCGCAAGGGGGGCCGACTCCATATTAAAGAGTCTGTATTTCAATGCAATGTCATTGAAGTCCCTGTTGGTCAGGCGTCCCAATACTTTTAGATTTTGAGGTTGGGGTTGGTGATATTCCTTGACTATGCAAGTTGGATATCTGAACTTCAACCTAAATTCATTCATACAGTAATTGTTTATTTGCATACTAGCCATACAAATCAACGTTCGAACAATTAGGCATGGTCTGTATTTAGCTAGCCGTTGTGTTATTGCTGTAAATGACCAGGGGCTCTCAAATGTGGTGCTATGTTTATTATCGCTGATAATATTAAAGACTTAATAAATTAACAGATTTAACAGATTGTATTGTACAACACATATTGTAGCTTTGGTTTTGGTTT
>JBBPCW010001661.1:0-10066 GCA_037974425.1 Phenacogrammus interruptus
AAGTGCAAAACGTTAGTATTCCATTTCGGACAGCACTTATCCCCGGCAGTGCGCACCACAGAAGGCAGTGCGCACTACTCACTAAATCTCAGTGCACTGACCGTAGTGCACGGTTTCGGACACATCGTGAGACAACTGAGCAACTTGTCAGTGAACTATGAGGGCAAATAAACAAAATAAATCATAATATATAAAATAAATAAAATAATCGTACTCGAGTTAAAATGTTCAATTAATCGAGATTTTGATTTTAGGCCAAATCACCCAGCCCTAGTTAAGAGTAGTCAGGAAACAGCAGAATGACTTTTTTTTTACTCTTTTTTGAAATTCAGGTCTGATGTTTTAGTTTCCTCAGCTGTTTTATATTCCCCAGTCCTCCCCACACACTTTCTTCATGTATATGTGTGTGTGTATGTAAGTGTGTGGTGACAGTACTTTGACTTTGCAGAAGGTCCCGTGATGTTGGGCGGTGCTGGAGGGCCCCGGGCCCCTGCCCTGCTCCTGCTGGCCCTGGGCTGCGGTGGGCTGGTGCCTCACACACACGCCAGTAAAGTAAGTTACTGTTCTTCTCCCTATTATGCTCCATGTTCTAACTGCTTCTGCTTTCTAACACGTCTGTAATATTACGTTAACTCCTGCATCCTTTCTGGACCCCGGTCCCGTCTGCACTGCAGTCTGATAGTCGCCATGGTGATGGGCTGCCTTTGTGACATCACACTTTCTTGTAATTTAATGTGATCTTGAGGAACAGTTCTCCAGGCTTCCTGAAGGACTTTCAGAGCCTCTCATTTCCAGTCCAGTCCCTGAACCTAACCAGTTGCAGAGGAATGTCTCTGTTGGTTAAGTGACCTACGTATGAATCATTCAGGCAGAATGCTGAGTAGGCTCCTTGTATCTTTAGACAATTTACAGCCTGTCAGTAAAACAATGTTCCCATTTCTTTGATTTAGTTTACTCAGCATGACTAAGAAAATACAAGGAGATTTAAAATGAAATATAAAGAAATGGGGGAGGCTCAAGACTTTTGGTACAGTACTGTACATTTTTCTCAGTGATCTGGAGGCAGTAAATTGTTAATCCGTTGTAAATTACGTGAACCTTCTGATGTCTCCGGGTGTCTGAGCAGCCGACTCAGGGTCTGAAACTAAAGAGAGTTTCTTTTTAAAACTGTTGTCATTTAAAAATTGCCTTGTTTGAAAACAGCCAGTCGTAACGGTTTGACTATGTATATGACAAATAAAGAATCTTGAATCTCGAATTTTTGAATCTTTGAAACTGCCTAACCAGTAATACTGCCACAAAAACATCACATATTTTCATCTGTATTCTTTTATGTAGCTTTATTTACCTTTTATTGCCCAGGGGGCCCAAACCATAACTGTCATGTTTAACGTATTTTTTTCCTGAAATTGTCTCAGAGCTTTGAGGATGTGCGCTGCAAGTGCATCTGCCCTCCATACCGCAACATCAGCGGCCACATCTACAACAAGAACGCATCCCAGAAGGACTGGTGAGTCTCGCTCAGTTCAGCAGCTACTGAAATACTGAACCCTGGCTGTCCAGACGTATTCGGACAGCTCTTCAACCGAGAGTGCAACATCAGTACCTGACCTCACTAATGCTCTCATACAATCAAATCTTCACAGCAATGTTCCAGCATCAGTACCTGACCTCACTAATGCTCTCATACAATCAAATCTTCACAGCAATGTTCCAGCATCAGTACCCGACCTTGCTAATGCTCTCATACAATCAAATACTCACAGCAATGTTCCAGCATCAGTACCTGACCTAATGCTCTCATACAATCAAATCCTCATAGCAGTGTTCCAGCATCACTACATGATCTCGCTAATGCTCTCATACAATCAAATTCACACAGCAATGATCCAACATCAGTACCTGACCACACAGGTGCTCTCATACAATCAAATCTTCACAGCAATGTTCCAGCATCAGTACCTGACCTCACAGATGCTCTCTGGGCTGAAAGCAGTCAAATCCCTCAATTAACACCCTAATTTGAGCACATCTCAATGCCCTCTGCACTGACGTTCCACGGGAGTAGACTTCTTGTTTGTGTTTACAGTAACTGTCTGCATGTGGTGGAGCCCATGCCGGTGCCGGGACACGACGTGGAGGCGTACTGCCTGCTCTGCGAGTGCAAGTACGAGGAGCGCAGCAGCAACACCATTAAGGTACTGGGCAGGAAGTACTCTGTGGATTTAAATACTTTAATAAACCAGCACAGATAAAGCACCCTGATCACATCATTTGGAAAAGCGGATTAAGTTATTAATGTTATTAATGTTAGGTTTTAATGATTCTTCACGGTGTTCTCCAGGTCACCATAATCATCTACCTGTCTGTGGTGGGTTCTCTTCTGCTCTACATGCTGTTCCTGCTGCTGGTGGACCCTCTGATCCGCAGACAGGACCCCTACATTCAGCCTCTGCAGAACGAGGACGACTCTGAGGTACGAGCACCTCAGAGCTGCTCATCTATAACCAATAATCATTCAGTTCATTTACTGATCTGACACCAGTCCTGAAATTATTACACTCATGAACATTATGAATGCTGACAGGGGAAGTCATGAATGCTGATTTTAAAAAAAATTCCTCTGTGTACCACTAGAGGGAGCACCTTCATTTGAGAGCCAGTGATCTAAGAGGATCAGTAGAACATCAGACAGACACACACAGTGCTGTGTCTTCTTCCCACTTCCGAGGGAAGTGATCTGCAGAGTAAAGCAGACGATGTTTATATAGAAGTGTAGATTATATTTAGGTAGACTATGACATTTATACGATGCTCAGTTACTAAGGGGGCTAGAGTGGGCCAAGAAAACACCATCAGAGCACCATGATCAGACCACTTTCACACCACCATCAGGAGATGGGGGAGTGGGAAATCCCGATAGATCAGCAGTTTCTCAGAGACTTGGACCACGAAATCTGACACAACGACTGCTCCACGAGTCCCTTAAAACACCTTCTCCGTTCTGACCCTCAGCTCTGCCATGTGATTGGCTCCTTATAGATACTGGGTGAGAGGGCGGGGCTACAACGCAGGTATAAGTAAATGTGTCCCTGGGACTGGAGGCCTTTAAAGGCAGAGCCGGCGTTGGTGGGGGTGTTTTGCTAAGCTGAGGTGTGTATGTGTCTCCTCCTGCAGGACGTGAGGCCTCCTGCACGGGATGCCGCCGGCCGGGGGAACACGGTTCTGGAGCGGGTGGAGGGGGCGCAGCAGCGCTGGAAGAAACAGGTCCAGGAGCAGCGCAAGACCGTATTTGACCGCCACAAGCTGCTCAGCTAAGCTACGAGGGCTTACTGGGGGTGATCTTATTATTTTGTTTATTTGTTTTGTTTGCCGGGGGGGGAGTAACTATTGTGAGCTTACTGAACCTGTTTGCACTGAACCCTGTAAAAGAAACGCATTAGCAACCGCACCCCCAAAGAGGACCACAGTGTCCACTGTGCAAAAGTCGCCCTTCATTTCTTCATATTCTGCTTCCAGAGATCCAGACTTTCTTGTATTTTAAATTGTTCTGGAGGAACAGTTCTCCAGGCTTCCTGAAGGAATATCAGAGCCTCTCATTTCCAGTCCAGTCCAGTCCCTGAACCTGACCAGTTTCAGAGGAATGTTTCTGTTGGTTAAGACACACTGTGACCTACGTATGAATCATTCAAGCAGAACAAAGAGCATCTAACTGAAGTCCTGAACCACATTTCTTTCATTTAATCTCTTCAGAATGACAGAGATACGACAGACAGATTCAAAGCAGAATATAAAGAAATGGGGGTTAACCCTGCAGTTTTAACGACCTTTGCATGACTAAACTTTTTTGTGCCAACAAGGTGACTCAAAGCAAAAACGAAGACGAGGGGTGGCGCAAGACTTTTGCACAGTACTGTGTAATCTGAGAATGCGCTTGGAATGGCTGTTTTGTTTTGATTTGCAGGCGCTAATGCTGAGCGCAGTTTTAGGGAAACTTTCAGAGTTTTACATTTTTTTTCTCTTAAGAATGTAAAGAATATATAGATTTAGCAGATGTAGCAGATTTCACATATGTTAGATTCTCTTCAGCTCATTATTTGAACAGTTCAATATTGCTTAAGAGTTTTTAAAAGTTAGGAATAGCAGTGGCTCCACAGATTGCACTGAAGTGTTTGGGAGTGGTGGTACAGTGAAGTTGTGTAACAGGCAGCCCCCCCCACCTGAACCATCAGCACCACTATCACATTTTGAGACTATGAAGCTCTTTACACCTTGTATTAACGTGCATTCTCTAGGTCCAGATCATTTCTGTAGGGTGGTCCTCCTTCTCCCCATCACTCAGTATAACTGTCCTCTCTCTCTCTGGGTGGGTAGGGTGGTCCTCCCTCTCCCCCATCTCTCTGACCTATGGCCGAATATGATCCAAACCACAAAAAAAGCTTTGCTATCTATCTTATTTATTTATTTATTTATTTATTTAAATGATTTTCCTTTTGCCTTTTCCTTTTGCAAAGACAGAATTCATATTTAAAAAGTGTCTCCTCACTGCCTTTGTCCATTATTGTCCTTTGAGAGACGCGAGGCATGTCCCTCACTGTCCTGTTGCTGAGATGATCCTGCTCCTGCTGTTCTGTACTCGTGAAATAAATGCATTGTGGTGAAATTAATTCCTCCTCTTTTCCTTTTTTGATCATTGCATTTACTGGAAAGGTTGCATATTTTGAGACGTTCCAGCCACAAGCTGCAGCACCTGCTCTGGATAATGAGCTTCTTCAGAAGTTCCTGATTGGCCGACGTGTTAAGCAAGGGGGCGGGACAGCAGGTTAGATGGTTGGAGCTCAACACGGCAGGGAAGTGGATCTCCAGGAGGAGGGTGGAGACCACTGGTCGAGGTGCACGTTCCCTTCTGCACATTTTAATTTCTGTTTTATAACTGAATTTACCTTAAATCCTGAAGCAATGAAGGACCAGGTGCTGAATACTGAAGCAAAAGAAATGTCAAGACTGTTGCACAGCACTGTATACATTTACGGCATTTAGCAGGCGCTTTTATCCAAAGCGACTTTCATTCCCTACCTACAGGGGGCAGTCTCTCTGGAGCAACTTGGGGTTAAGGTTCTTGCTCAGGAACCCAGTGGTGGTGCCGAAGGACCTCTGAGGAACTGTGAGTGCGCTGTGTCGTTTGATGCCTTTACAGTTAGTGTGTGTTGTCAAGTACAAGTTTTTCCTTTCATAGAATGTCAGATTCTCTCTGGACTTGAATTATAAGGTTAATAATGTGGTTGTTCTTCAGGAAGCAGCTTAAACAGTACAGCTGAATGATGGAAACAAAATGGGGAGGAAAATCAACAAAAGTTTCCAACACAGTCCCTACATAAACGTGATTTTGGTGTTGAATCAGCTGAGAAAGGGTCTCGAACTGAAGGTCCTCTCGTTAAGATTTGTGCAGCCTGACATGATGCCCTGGTGAACATCACAGAACATCTGTGTCTGGAGGTTTAGATTAGACTAATCTGCATCGGTCACTCACATCACACCTGTTAAGAGGCTTTGGATGGTTGTGAATTGTGATTGTTTGGCTCTTATAATGAATTTTAGTTTTTTACTTAATCACTAACTTCTGGAGATATTCTGAAGCCCCTTCAGTGCTTCCCTGTGGCCCTCCAGGGTAAAACAGCCCTCAGTTGGAGAACAACTGATTTAAGTAGCTTGGTTCCTTGGCTGGGGTCACTATGGGAGGTCTTGCTGACTCGAGACAAACACAAATAACTTGGAAATGCAGCAGTGTGGGTTCGGCTGACACCGGAGAGACCAGAGGAATTTTGGCTGCTTAATAATAATAATAATAATAATAATAATAATAATCCAGCCACATGTGCAGAGCGTCACACTCCTCCACTTCTGTGTTTCTGTCCTGCTCTCGTCCCATCATTATCCTTTCTTTCATCCATAACACAAGCAGCTGTAGCTCCAGGGCCCCACCCGAAAACCAAAGACCCCCCTTCACCCCCAACCTCCCACCCCAAGCATGGACACTTTCAGCTGGTCTATATTTAAACCTTACTGCGTCTCCACCGCTCTCCACTCCTCCGATTTCTCCTTCCCTGGTGTTGGTTTTCCAAGCAAAGGGGGCCAAACAGTTCTGCAGCGTCTTTCCATCAGAGAGAGCTGTAGGGGGACGGAGGGTGGAGGAGCATGCAGAAGGTCTAACCTCAGACTTCTGAGGGACCCAGAGGGTTAAGGGCTGTGGAGCACTGCTTTCTTTTGTTTATTTGTTCATTTTTTTTGTATTCATACCGGGATTGAGACGTTGCAAAGGATTCAGGAATAAGGAGAAATGGATTCCGGTGGAGGGCCAGCGCTGACCTCGTTCATCATGAACGAGGAGGAGCTGAAGAGGAAGCAGAGGGAGAAGCTGAAGAAGCTACAGGCCACGGGCGGGAACCCTCGGCCTGCCCGATCACTCTTCTTCTTCACCCTGAAGAACCCCTTCCGCAAGGCCTGCATCAACATCGTGGAATGGAAGTATCTTTCAAACACACTTAACTTCTGTACACTGAAATGAGAGGTTCCACCTTAAATAAGATCAAAAGGTTCACCTTAAATCAGAACCGCAGGTGGAACCAGTGATTTTAATGGAGTTTTCAAACACATGCTCACCTTTATCTGTCTTTATTCTTCACCAAAATCCAGTGGTTTCACTCAGAGGTGGCCGATTTCATAGCACTGTAATATCGCGATACACAAAATGCTTTTTTCAGACAAGTAGTTTTTACTTAGTACTTTTAACTGAAAAATACACTGCACTAAATCCAGAATAACCGGACTAATTCTGATCCCTGTAGTGAAACACAGTGAGACAGTTTACTTTAAGTACTGTTAAACATGGTTTACTTGAAATACTATTAATTACAGTTTACTTTAAGTACTGTTAATTACAGTTTACTTTAAGTACTGTTAAACATGGTTTACTCTAAGTACTGTTAATTACAGTTTAGTTTAAGTACTGCTAACATGGTTTACTATAAGTACTGTTAATTACAGTTTACTTTAAATACTGTTACAGTTTACTTTAAGTACTGTTCATTACAGTTTACTTTAAGTACTGTTAATTACAGTTTACTCTAAGTACTGTTAATTACAGTTTACTTTAAGTACTGTTAAACATGGTTTACTCTAAGTACTGTTAATTACAGTTTACTTTAAGTACTGTTAAACATGGTTAACTTTAAGTACTTTTCATTATAGTTAACTTTAAGTACTGTTAAACACGGTTTACTTTTAGTACTGTGAATTACAGTTCACTTTAAGTACTGTTAAACATGGTTTACTTTAAGTTCTGTTAATTACAGTTTACTCTAAGTACTGTTAATTACAGTTTATTTTAAGTACTGTTAATTACAGTTTACTCTAAGTACTGTTAATTACAGTTTACTTTAATAATAGTAAGTGCCATCTAACCCAGCTTTAAGCATAGTCTGTTATTTTGGGTAAGACTACACTTCAAAATAGAGGTATCAGAAAAGGGTTGCTTGCCTGGTGCCATAGAAGAAGAACCATTAGTGGTTCCTTAGAGAGCCTTTCACTGTAGAGAACTGTTCCCTAGAGACCTATGTTTGTAAATGAAGAAACATCACATAACATGAAAGTGTTTGAACTGGAAAATAACTATTAAAAGTTCCTAAGTTGAAGCCGCACACCTCAACTACAAACATCATTCTTTAGTGAACAAGAGAGGCTCTTCAACAGCATCTCTCACCCCTTGAGGTAGAACCATTGTGGAGAATGAGATGTGTGAGTGTGAAAAGCCTGCACGTAACACAACACTGCTTACAGAACTGGTACAGAACCTTGTAAAGGTTTTCACACTCACAACTCATTTGTAAACGTGATTCTTTTAGGAACAAGAGCTTTTCCGCTACAGTTTCACTCACAGAACCCCATGTGGCCGACTCATGTTTGAGAATGAGATGCTTAAAGGTGCTTGAATTGATAAAGAACATCTAAAAATGGTCCTTTACATTCACACATTTTATTTGTAACCATAGTTTCCTAGGGAACAAGAATGGTTCTCATCGCTGAGAGAACCGCCCGTGGCAGCTTATTTATTAGAAATGTCAATTCAGGGCCCAGAAAAGAGCTGCAGGAAGTTCCAGGTGCTGTTGTGTGTGTGAGGAGTGATGGTGGTGGTAGTGGTGGTGAGGGGTGTTGATCTGAGGACTGACCTAACAGTATTGAGAGGTCGGGGGTTAAGCGTGTGGTAGTCCTCAGGAACCGGACCAGCTGTTCAGGCTTTGTTCTAGAACCGAGAACATCAGAACATAAAGTCCTAATAAAGCTCCTTTATCTTATTCTAACATGAGCACGTATGAGTCGACCCGGGGGGTCCGGCCGGGCTGCAGGCTGGACAGGTGTGAGTCATCTGATTAGAATCGTCTGATTGTTGGGCTTCGAGAGTCAACAAGTGTCAAAGCAGTGCAGAGCAGTTTCGGATAAATTGATTAATGAATATTTTTGCAGGTCAGGTGGGGTTTGGCTCTTTGATTAATGAATAATATTGACGGTTAAGTTGGATTTGGGTAGTTGGTTAAGAAATATTTTTGTTGACTTTTGGCCTTTTATGAATATTTTTTTGCTTGTCAGGTTTGGATTTTTAGTGACATGTATTTGTTTACACTGTCTGATAGAGTCTGATCACACACTCTACTCTTCACACACACACACACACACACACACACACACACACACACACACACACACACACACACTGTCTGATGAAGATTCTGATCACACACTCTACTCTTCACACACACTCTACTCTTCACAGACACTGATAAAGTCTGATCACATGACCTGGGTGTGTTAACACACAGCAGAAGGATCAGTGCTGGTCTCAGGTCAGTGTCGGAGGGTTGGTGTGTGTCTGCTGGTTATAATAAGTGTGTTAGAAATGTTTGATAATATTCTGGGTGTGTGCAGCTGTTGGGTGAGATCACTCGTGCTGGACATGATGCTGAGCTGGCAGGGAAATTCTGATGTCCTGCCCCCTGCTGGCAGAAATGCATCCTGACGTGTTGAGGTTGGACACCGCATGGCAGTTTGAGTAGTTCAGAAGACCAGGGTGATCAGAACACGGCTGCTGTTGTGCTGAACAGTTCAGGGCAGTAAAGGGCAGTTCAGGACACCCTGACCTAAAAATGCCCAAAGAGAAGTGTGTGAGAACTTCTAGGAGATCTAGATTGTGTTTATTTTGCCTGCATGATGTTTAGCTAAAAAAGTCAGACCTCCACGGTGGTCTAATGTTACCAGATGTTGTCAAGACTGAATATCAATCCACTTTAGTTTAGAACTGGAGCTACGAGGCTAATGTCGCTAACACTAGAAGTCAGTAGTCATGCAAATCATTTACTGTAAACACAAACAGAAATTCTCTCAAACCACATCCAGCTCTTCATTAAGGTGATCAGGCTTGTGGACGTGGTTTAGGACACAGTATGACTTAGTGTGTGCTGTAAAAATGAACTGAATGTCTTCACTAAGGCGGATCAGACTTCAGGTTTAGGAATCAATATGGAGAAATGAAGAAAATGATGAGCTGGTGAAGACCATAGAAGTTCTGCTGTCGATCAAACTGCTGTAGAAGTTCATGCTACTCTGATAGAAAGGGGTCAGAACACGCAGTGCAGTCAGAGCTGGTTTAGGGGCTACATGGTATGTATCAGGGAGGTGGCTTTAAAGTTTTGGTTAAAATGAAGCTCATATGTGAGGAGGTGATGAACTGGTATCTCAAACTATTATAACTTGATACTAAACCACTAATCCGGGGATCTAATCCAGGTCTCTGTAAGACTATTATTTCAGCGGCGCCTGAAGACCCACCTTTTCAAGGAGCACTTTGACACCTAGCTATGTCCCTTTCCTACTGCTTACTTATTTCTTTTAAAAAAAAATTCCTTTCCCTTGACTTCCCACTTCTCTATGACTTACTTTGTTCTTCTCTATGGCTTGTGTATTGTTGGGTTAGGTGTTGGCTAGTTATTATGTGACAGTTGTTGTATAGATGCTC
>JBBPCW010001686.1:0-10065 GCA_037974425.1 Phenacogrammus interruptus
TATGCATAAAAAATAAATTGGGGAGAATATCTGCTGTTTCCGTGTTGTTGTGGAGATTTAAAACAATCCGTTTGGTTCTCTGTGTGACTGGATCCGCAAGTCCCGATCCGCATAAAACTGGGGGATTACTGTATATTAATATTTTATTGTCTCACCGATGTTGTCCTTCTCCTTGCAGGAAATGGAGTAGCAGCAGATCTCCCGGTCCTGGATGGCTGACAGGTTCCTAACAAGGGGGAGGGGTCTTTGTTTAATTAGAGCTCATTAAGAACAAAGGTCATCAAAAACAGTTAACGAGTTAAACTCACATCCTCTCGATGAGCTCCTTCTCATCCAGAGATCCTGGAAGATCTCTCTTATTGCCCAAAACCAAAACCTGCAAAAACACAGACAGGACAGGACCATCAGCCTTAGCATCAATCATCTAGACCAGGGGTGTCGAACTCCAGTCCTGGAGGGCCGTGGTCCAGCACGTTTTGGTGATTAACCTGCTCAAAAACACCTGGTTCACCTCACTAGTTAACTGTCAGGATTAGAGAATGTGTTTGAGGAGGAAAACCATAAAACTGTGCTGGACACCGTCCCTCTAGGACCAGAGCTTGACACCCCTGAAGTAGACCTGGAAGTGCCTGTTAGAGCTCATCTTCTCAGCATAGCAGGTTCTGAGCATCAGCAAACAAATTAAGATTAAAAGTGCAGGAGTGATCTTTGGTCAGAGAGAAATCCTGACCAGTCCGAGGTGAATTGAGTTTTTGTTCTTTTTAAAGCTCTTTAGTGGAAAATTCCTCCCGTTTTGGCTGAATTACCCACACCCCTCCATCTTGTTTGGCTTTCAAGCACACTTCAGGTACTCAAACATATGTTGGAGCCGACAGCTCATAGTTGGTATGTATGTGTGTGTATAAAACACTCACGGGAATGCCCTGCAGTTGTGGCTTGTCTAACAAGTTATGCAGTTCATTCTTAGAGGCTTCAATCTTCTCAGGATCTGCAGCATCAACCATGTATCTGAGGAGGGATTGAAACATTATTCTGATTATTTTTTCAGATTTGTTGTTTTTTTAAATCAAATATAAATCTGATAATATTCAAGGTGGGATAAAAGTAGTAATTTGCTGCTACTGCAGTTAATAATTTCTTCAAAAGTTTCACAATTAAACCGTTCCCGACCGAAGACTGAACCAAACTTTAAACATGCTAGGACAGTACCTGACTTCATACCGCACCCATGCCTGGGTACCAACCTTATATCGTATCAGAAAGAGCACAGTACATAACTCTGGACCATACCCAACCTGCATCAAAGCCTGACCCTATACTGTAACCAATCTGGGCCAGTGCTCGACCCTATACCATACTCAACCTGGGACAGCATCTGACCCTATACCATACTCAACCTGGGACAGCATCTGACCCTATACTGTACCCAACCTGGAACAACACTCAACTTATACCACACCCAGCCTGGGATAGTACCGCACCTTATACCACACCCAGCCTGGGATAGTAACGCACCTAGTCTAGCATAGCCAGACCTTCAGACTACCCAACCGAAAACAGGACCCCCACCCCATTTCGTACCTGACCCAGGACACTGCCCTACCTTATACTGCAACCGCCTCAGGACTGTATCCTTATAATGTACCAGAGCCAGACCATAACTAATCCAAGACCATACCTGACCCTATAGTGTACCACATCCAGGACCAGACCTGAGCCTATACTGTACCCATACCATACCTACACTGCCTTATGCTGTAACCAGATCTGGGACTTTACAAGTTCCTAGCTGAGACATTACACCGACACAAGACAGTAGACAAGATGAGGTGGAACTTTACATGACTGGGAGGAAGAATGTACTCACATTCACCCTCCCAGTGCTGGTGGAATTTTGTGATTGGGTGAGTTCTAGATAGTGGTAGGAACAAGAGAAGAAATACTTACACTATAGCACTGACGCCCCTACAGTACCTCTCCCACATACTGCGGAAACGGGGCTGACCACCAATATCCCACAGCTATAACACAAGCACACATAAAAACAAACACCAAATTAGCAGAAAAAAAAGTTAATGAAACTGATTTGTTAAAAATCACTGTCTAATATTCCATCATATTTTCATATAATCCACAAAGTCATTCTGACAGACTGTTATACACTACAGGAAGTGTAGGGGGCCCCAAGATGTCTACGGATTCTTTATAATGCTCATATGTGCAGCTAATTTTTTTTTAAGTGTCCATCAGTCATACATGAACACACCACAGTACAGCAGTGTGTGTGAACAGAACAAAGTGATTTTCTGCACTGAACCCCATTCACCAAGTGAAGCAGCGGGCATCCAGGAACACAGCACATGCGGAGCAGTGTGTGGGGGTGGTACCTTGCTCAAGGTTTACTTAATGGTGCCACTGGTAGTCCTGGGATTCGATCCTACAACCTTCCGATTGCAGGGACCAGTCTCTAACCACCAGGCCACCAGCTGCCCCCATTTAAAAAAGCTCCCATTTTTGTTTGGATTCAGTGAAACACCAGACTAACCTTAATGGTGACATTTCCTTTAGTGATCTTCCTCATGTTGAAGCCAACTGTAGGAATCATGTCCTCACTGAACTGACCAGACTGAGAGAGAGAGAGAGAGAGAGAGAGAGATGGAGAGAAACAATGTGTCTTCATATCTGTCAACACTGGGCTCGGATAATGATAAAGGCCAGGCTAAATAAAAAGCATCTGATTAAATAAACCCTCAGGTTTTACACTACAGGTGTCTGTCACTGCATGATTTAAACAATAAATATAGCTTGTAAACTCTCAGATTTCATGTTTTCACTTTCAAAACAAACTAGCTAGCATGCTAGTTCTATGTTGGAAGCTTGTTCATGGGGTTACCTCTTTTTTCCTCTTTCTTTAAAAAAAATAGCCAGTTGGCTAAAATGAACACATTCCGCAGTTAAAAAGTAACCAGTAAGCTAAGACAAGCACAGACCAAGGTTGAAATGTAGGCAGCCGGCTTGCTCAGCTCTTCGCGTATTTAGGTGTGAATCTCTCTGAACTGTGAGGAGGTAATTAAATGGCTGATTTTATTTCTCCAGCTGGTCAGGAAGGCCAAGGGCAGCAGCTCACTGAAGGCTTAGGTTAGCCACAGCTTTCAAACAGCATTCAAACAAACACATCAGGTGCGCTTATGCTTTTTAACAGGAGAGCCACAGCGTCCAGCACAGCAGCAATTAAAACACCTAGCATGATTTTTCTTGGTTGAGACCAAAGTAAAATTAAAATAATCCAATAATTATTACTCTTAATCAAACCTCTTTACACTAGACACACGACCACAGTTTACAGAGCGTGACAAGGCATCCAGCTGTTAACATCTGCAACACTAATTATCATCAGTTTTAATACTGAAATATGTATAATTTAATAAATTATTTAAACAAATAAAAAGTCAGTCAGCAGGAGATGTGTCCTACCCACCCGGGTTTATTCTGAGGCCCTTCTGTATTAAATTGTTACCCTGCTAATGTTAATTCATCACATGTAGCCTTTTGGTGCATTTTATGCTCACTAAAAAAAAACAAGTGCTTCTAATTTGTTTATTTTAACTGTTTCTAGCGTACGATATTGGTTTATGGTTTAATTGTTTCTAATACATAAACTCAAAACAACACTTTTCACCCTTAAATAAATACAACCCACTGACCCCTAAAAATATTATTATAACCCTTAAAATCTTAAAAACAATTAACCATCAAACTATGAAATTACGCTCAATATCTTTACCACGGTAAAAATATCCCTAAAAAAATCAATATAACCCATTAACCCTTTAAAACTACAAAATAATGCTTAAACCTTTAAACACACTGTAAAACCTTAAAACCACTATAAAGCAACTATTAAAAACTATAAAATAACCGGAAAGACTATACTGTAAAATAACTCATTAAAAAAACCCTTAAAAACACTATGAAAACAACCCTTAAAACCACTATAAAATAATAATCAAAACATATTATTACATGCCCCTTTAATCCTAAAAACACAAAAATTATCCTTACAATCTTAAATATACTATAACTTAATTCTTAAAACACAGTATAAAATAACCCTTTAACCCATAAAAGCACCATAAATAACACATTAAACCTTAAACACACTATAAAATAAACCATTACCACAAAATAAAGTCAGAATATCCATTCATTTCTTTTCATTACACTTCTCCAACCTCTAAAATTCAGACAAATATTTCATTAGTCACTGATCCTAAATACCACTAACCCCCCACCCCACCCCCAATCTGGCCCACTGTAAAAGGGTTACTCCAGAACATTCAGACTGGTGGAACAGTTATACCTGAATACTACAGATCACTGGCTGTATATAAGGACAGTATTACGGAATATTATAAGGGCCACTGGCTTACATGCCTCACTTCATTCAAATGTTTTTGGTTGAAGAAAAAGGGTCAGCAATTGAAATTGTTACATTAAGCCCTGTTCTAATAAAACATTAAATATTGTACAGCATCAAGTTTGGTCCTTTTAGAAATTGTAAGATATTGGACAAAATCAAGCGTGGCCCTTATTGTAACTGGAATATATAACAGGAATATATCAAACTCTTTTGTTTATAAACTCTTGTTGGAATTGTCCGTTCCACCTTAAGTGTTGCATGAGCTCAAATGCCCAATTTAAGGTGGAACGGACAATTCCAAAAAGACCTTTAAAAAGGAGCATTTCTTCCTTCTCAAGCGTTACAGATCCATCCAAATAGACCGGAAGGACCCCTTAGCGCCCAGCCCAGACCTGTCAAGTGGTTTTGAAAGGCCCACTCTCAATAAAAACCGGTTCGGTGAGGCCTGTACCGCGATCACGTTGACGAAGGTGGTCTTGCCGGAGTACTGCAGGCCCACCAGGGTCAGCTCCATCTCCTCCTTCCAGAACAGGGCCTTAAACCAGTCCAGCAGCTTATTGAACAGAGCGATCATCTCGAATCCGTGTATTTCTCTGTGTGTTTGGAGGCGCAGAGCAGAGACGCGCTCCCTGCGCGCAGGCTGTTGTTATGATGGATGGATGGATGTATATATCTGTTATGGATGCGATGCAAGATTTCGCTCAGCTTTTCTCCACCGCGGAGCGTCCGTGTGCCCCTTTTCCTTCGTTTCTCTCTCCTTCGGATGCTCTGCGTCCCCCGACCGCCTCACTTGCGCTCTCTCTGGGGTTATTTCTCCTTTCTGCCCTTCTCCTCTCTTCCCTCTCTGGGTGCGGCTTCACAGTCGCTCCGCCTGGTCCTGGCGCTGCGACCTCTGCTGGACGCCCCGCGACATTGCACGCTCATGCTATTATAATAATAATGAATATACTATATGAGCTAAGGTATTGGGACGCCTCCTGCCACCAACAGGGACTTCAATTACATTACATTGTATTCAAATACATAGAGTTTAATATGGAGTCGTCCCCCATTTGCAGCGAAAACAGCTTACAATCTTCTGGGAAGCCTTTCCACAAGATTTTGGAGTGTTTCTGTCGGAATTTGCGCCCATTCTTTCAGTAGAGCATTTATGAGGTCAGACACTGATGTTAGAAGGCCCAGATTGCAATCTCCATTCCAGTTCATCCCAAAGGTATTTGATGGGGCCGAGGTCAGGGCCAGTCAAGTTCTTTCTCAACGAACTCAACCATGTCTTTGTGGACCTCTTTGATTCACTAAAACATCTGGATTCAAAAATTAACAGGTGCGTCCCAATACTTCTGTGGTAAATAAGATAAGATGAGACAAACCTTTATTATCATTGTCACTTTTTCGAGGAACAATGAAATTTAAGGTGCAGTCGAATCAGCGTGAGGCATATAATTAAAGACAGGAATAAAATAAAGCAGAGTTAAATAACATCGTTATTGTTATCTAATGAGGCTGCACGATATAGATGAAATATAAATATAAGTATTATGGTTATACTGGTATATATTATAATTGCAGTACATTTCAATTAGAGAGCCCACACCATCCATTTTCTTTAAATAAAATTGTTTTAAGTGTTCATTTTAAGGGATAAACATAGATCATATTACGTTTAAGTGGGTGGAGGATCAGAACTCTTACGTTCTTATTTTTGCACACATTTAATTTTTTTTAATTGGTGTCCACTGTGCTAAATCAATAATTTACACAGTTTAGGTTTTAAGTACAGTGTTGCGTTGGGAATTTGATTAAATGTGATTTTATGGCGTGTAAAATATTTAGTTGTATATATTTTGTTAGTTTGTCAGTTTGAACACAGCGGCCATAATTCGGTCAAAATAAAAGTCACCTTTTCAAAATCACGTTGAGACTGAAAACTGGCAGTTAACAGATTGCCCAATCATAAAGGTCGTTAATTATAAAACACATACAGATTAACAAATGCAGATTTGTGCTGGCACTTTCTAAGAAAGGGTTTTAAACATAATTCTCCAAAAATAGTCCCTAAGAAAAATCGATTTTGTTCAAGTTATCCAGTATTTTACCATCATCAACATCCATATAAACACTCAAGAAACACGTGAAATGCTGGAGACGTCTCTTCTCTCTCAGGCTCAACATTGAACAGATTCAGAACAGACTATGAGCACACTGAATAGACTGAGCACTGTTTACACCAGGGGTCTCCAGCATGGGTAGCCTGCGAACCTAACATTTAATTTTATTCTGTTGCTATTCTTCTTTAATAAAATTTGCATTTTTATAGATTTGAAAACTACAACATCTAAAACAAAGCATTTAAGACATGTTTATTATACACGAAGGTTAGATAAGTAAACTCGGTTCTAGTGTATCAAACTGGTAGCCGTTCGTATGCGTCAGCACCCGTGAAATAGCCCTCAGTTTCAAAAAGGTTGGTGACCCTTGGTTTACACACTCTGAACAAACCGAACATACTCTGTTGACAAACAAAACCTGAACAAACCGAACACCGTCTGAACACACTGAATAATTAGCGGATGGAGTAAAATTAGTTTCATATACACTGTGTGTGTGTGTGTCACGAGTATGACAGTGGTGACGGAGCAAAAACACGTGATTTTAGGAACTAGATTCAAGTAGCACATTCGGCGATGTCACTTCAAATACAAAAATAAACGTTAATAGCACGCTTACTAAATTATTACACGTTTATTTTAAAATATCTTAGGTTTCTGCGCAAATCGTAATACCCAGGGTAAGCGTGTTAGACCGTGTGTGCGTATGAGTATCTGTGGGCCGTATGTCGACTGATGAGTCGAATCTGCTGCTACTGATTTGACGTGAGAGGATGAGGTGAGCTGGGTGAGGAACTGAGGGAGCGAGGAGGATAATCGCGAAAACACGGACTGTAGCGGTGTTAAAGTGAGTTATATTCGCCGTTTAACCCCTGCTGGGCCTTTGGGCAACTAAACTGTGCACATTATGACCGGGAGCTGCTTCACATTCGCTGTGTTTTCCGTTGCGTTGAAGGTGATGCTAATGCTAAAGCGAACGACGTCGTGTTTTTGGGTTTAACCCATCTGTATTTTATTAAACATAGAGGGGCACGATATGGGCAGTATGTCAGTATTGCGATTTTACTACCACACAGTGCGTTTGCTATTCGCTTCACTGTATTAAAGGGTCCATATCATATTTCTGGAATTAAAAAGTCCTAAAGTGTGTAAATTTTGTTTCTAATGATACATTTACTTCCCCCATCTATACAGTACATATGTTAAATAAAGTAAAATAACTGTTAAATAAAGTAAAATAATCTGTTTTCAGTAATAGTTCCATTTTATTTAATACACAGAAGTTTAGCCCCACCCAGTCATGCTGAAGTTCTAAAGAGTGTTTCAGCTCTTTGCTGCAATACGGGGCAGCCAATAAGAAAATGGCTCATTTACATAAAACTGTCTTAAAGGTACAGTAACAAAATTTAATTTAGTTTAATTCTAAAGGATAAGCAAAGTTTGTAAAACAGTCGTGAGAGAATGAACAATCATGAATTGTGAATTATAGTGTTGATACACAAACCCATGCAAAAAGTGATGTAAAAGTAATAACGGAGAAAGTGTTGAATACAGACCATTTAAAAAAGCATTTCGGGATCTATTTCAGAGACTTTTATTGTATTACAGGAAGACCTTGATTAATCAGAACAACTAGTAACTAGAAACATTTTGATTGGTTAGAGGCTCATTTTCAGATTGCAGCTTTCTGTGATATTAGTATTGCAAAGAAGTGTCTCGAAAACAATTGACAGACCATATATTTGGCAACTACAAATAGTCGCAACAGTAGCCATCAAATATATGTTTATTTTGTCTCTTTAATCATGATGTTTATGTACAAAGTTTGTACAGACATTCCACAGCAGATAATTTTAGCAATTCAGCAATTTCAGTTAACAATGTGAGGGTAAGCTCATTCAATGAACTTTAAAAGTGTAAACGTGTCAAATTCACCCATAACATCACCCATGAATTGGAGGGTTGAAGACAAGCTGGTTGTTGACGACCAGATTTATAAATAAAATCACTGTTTTATCGGGTTGTATATGTGTGTTTCAGAAATCACAGACCATGAAGGCCACAACATTCTCGCGGGATCTGGGTTGAGTTAGACCCCCACAGCCCACCCCATTATTTTACTCACCTGTACAGGTAAATAGAGAGGATAATTGCACTGAGTGATGGGGAGGGGGGAAGAGAGTTACACAAAATGTATCCACTATCAGTGTTTTTGTGTGTGTTAATCAGTAGCGTTGTGTGTTGATCTCCCTTTCATTTTGGTGTTTTCCAGTCCTGATGAGAAGGAAGTAAGTGGAACAGTTGCAGAGTTTGCCTGAGCTCAGGTAGCGCCGCACCATGGGCTCTAGCCTCAGTGAGCCATGCATCTACGACAAGCTCTCAGAGAGCATCGACATCCTGCGGCAGTCAGGATACCGCTATGGCATGTCTGAGAGGGAGATTGAGAAGTTCATCAAGCAGGTCCTGGAGACCAATGAACCGCGGAGGGACCCGCCCCAGTTCCCCATCCTGAGGGCCACCGTCAAGGTACATGACCACTTATAACTGTTTAGAACTTGTTATAGCAGTTCATGCTTATACAGTTTACTTAACCTTTCCTAACTTTTTGTAAATATTTATACATGGTACATAACCCTTCATAATGGTACATCATGGTACATAATGTTTATTTGCAGCTGTTTATAGCTCCTTAAATAAGGTATAAAACCATTCATTGTTCATAAGTATTTTATAACTTTTTATGCGGTACATAGTAGTTCATAACTGTTTATATACAGCGCATAATTGTTCACAACTGTTTATAACTGTTTATGTCAAGTGCATAACTGTGTGTAACTGGTGGGCTGTGAAAGATGTTTTGTTGTTTGTGTTGTGCAGTTTGTTGTTGCTGTGGGGGTACTGCTGGTAGTGGTGTTGGCCTTTACGTATCCCCAGAGCCTCCCCCACCCCGGGCCCTTCAGCGCAGGAGCCCACAACTGGTCCTCCCCCCTCAGCCACATCAGGCTTCTGTCGCTGCCCATCGCCAAGAAGTACAACCTGCACAGTACGAGTCTTTCTAAAGAACTCCACTCATAAACTTAGAAATGACCCTGACACTCAAATCTGAGAGACAGAAAAGACCCCCAGAAACCCATAATTGTTGTTGTGTGGGTGCTTTTGTGCGTGCTTGTGTTTGTGTAGGTTTCCATGCCTGGTGGAGTGTAGGTGGCGTCAGACAGACTCTGCTGAACTGCTCAGGCTGTGCTGCTGTTTCTGCAGTCCTGGAGCTAAACACACTCCACACTGATCCCATACACACAGGAACACAGCCTATACTGCTAAAGGTAAGGACACACACACAGCCTTGAGCTGCTGTGACAATAAACACACACACCCTTGAGCTGCTGTGACAATAAACACACACATCAGAGACATTTTCAGTGATGGAAGCTGTTAATCTTTTTCTGCCAATTCCCTTCCCCTCTCTCTCTCTCTCTCTCTCTCTCTCTCTCTCTCTCTCTCTCTCTCTCTCTCTCCCCCCCTCCCTCTCCCTCCCCC